>CABHPH010151173.1:15957-26184 GCA_902168325.1 Peromyscus nudipes | reverse complement strand
TCCACACACCACACAGCTGTGCACACCACAAGGGACGGGGTGAGCCCACCAGGGCGCACAGTTTGCCTATAATGACTTCAAATGGGTGCCCAAGCACAGAGCCCTGTTCTCATACACAGACAACACACAGACAATGAACTGTCACATACACCACACAGATACACATGTCCCCAGTCAGACAATAGGCCTGCCAACCCTGGCCCCTCACAAGGCTCACAGCCCCTCCCCCACAGCTTCCCCAGGTCCCCCATGCTCACCATCCATGCACACTCCCTCAGGCCTGTCCCTTTCTTCATGGGGGAGGTCTTCCTGAGTGCCTTGGTGGACCACCCAGCTCACACCAGGTGCCATGCAAGCCCACACACTCCGGGTCTGCTGGAAGCTGGGGGTCACGGCAGCTCTCTGGAGCCTGCCCACACACTACAGGGGGGCAAAGCTGGACGGCCGTACAGCGCTCCAGGGACTAAAGCAAAGCCCTCATCTTCGCTGTCCCCTCTCTTGGCCCTGAGCCATGTCCCTGTGGGGTTAGAGGTGCACGGGGAGGCAGAAAGGAACTCAGGCACTAGAGAGCAGTGGGCCACTGTGACACAGGGGCCGAGAGGGCACAGATGGTCCTGGTCCCATCTCAGACACCCACTGCTTCCCACATCACTCAGCAGTAAGAACGTGACACATATCCATCCGCCAAGGGCCCAGGATGAAGGAGGACACATGGGCCACCATGCAAACCCTACTGTCCCTGGCTAGCCTGCAGCAGGGCTAGAGTTTCATTATTCATGGTGTGGGGCTCTGGGGAGGAAATCCATTGAATGATTGCCCTAATATCTTAACACAGATGCATTTAGGCAAAACACCCTCAGAGCAAGGAAGGAAGAAAAAATATAGAAAAGAGAAGTGCTGGAGACAGGTGTTGGGGACGGGACTAAGGGGACAGGATGCCGGCAGGAAATTAGTGGGGGCCCTGTCCAACCTTCCACCCATACCGCCTCAGTAGCGTGGCTGTCCATTGATGGAGGAAACCCACCTGCTTCCCAGATTCGCTGCAGAGAGGGCTGGGATTCCCCCAAGACCCTCACATGCGTATAGCTGCTGAGTGCAGTCCCAGGTCTACTGACCAGTTCGCTGGTCTACCTATGGACAAGGGGGGCTCTGTGGCTAAAAGGGCCCCCAGGCCGGCCAAGGCTGTCTCCATCAGCCACACCCATGGGTACCTCACACAGAACCAGACCTCCACTCCTTCCTCACCTGCCTCTGCCTCTGCTGGAGCTACACAAGAGCTCTCCAGCCCCTCCCACCCCCACCCCTGCTTTTTAAAGAGGACCACTTCATCCAAGCCACGCACCCCCTGCCACCCCAAGTCTTTGCCACTGTGGTCCTGAAGCAAGCAGCAACTGCCCCCCTCCTGTCTGCCTAGTCCACGAGGCCTGTGGGTCTGACCACCCAAAACCTTCCCAGCTCTTGGCAATGGCCCAGTCCTGCCCCTCTGCTCTCTCTAATGGCACTTGCCACCCCCACCTTGTGCTGAGTAATTGTCTGCATCAGAGAGAGGGCTGAGCCTGGGAGCCAGGGTTCAAGTCCCAGGTGCCACTTCTTAGCTCTGTAACTTTGGACAAGGTACTTAATTCTCTTTGGACTTTGTCCATCACAAAGTGTGAAGAACAGGGCATATAGGAGAGTGTGGTGCACACACATCTATAATCCTAGCAATCAGGAGGTTGAGGCAGGAGGATTGCCTTGACTTCAAAGTCAACCAGGCCTGCATAGTGAGGAAAAAAAAAAAAAAAAAAAGACAGACTGAGCAAGCAAGCATAGGAAAATGGCACAGGACATTGCCTGGTGCACAAACACAGCAAAAGTGCCCCATGTCCTGAGGTCGGCTTTCCTCCATGAGAGTCCCTCAAGAGATACATCATCCTTCCTCTGACTCCCTGGGTCCCAGCAGACAGGGGAGCTCAATTAATAATAGTTCAATACAGCCAGGTGGTGGTGGCACAAGACTTTAGTCCCAGCACTCAGGAGGCAGAGGCAAGCAGATCTCTGAGTTTGAGGCCAGCCTGGTCTACAGAATGAGTTCCAGGACAGCCAGGGCTACACAGAGAAACCCGATCTGAAAAAAATAGTAATAATAATCATTTCCAGTTGCTGTCTAGGAGATGGGAAGTCAGTAGGCTGGTATTGGAGATTCCTGTATGGAGAGAGACTCCAGTTGTCCCTGGCTAGCTCCATACCTTATAGGAGCAACATTCAGGCAGGAGAGAGCAGCAGGGGGTTAGGGGTGGCAGCAGCAAGTCTGTGGTCTGGCCAGAGTAGGGTGGGCCGCTGCAGACCAGGATGAAATATTTAGAAGCCCACATCCCCGGGAAGTGGAAACTGACAAGCAATGAAATGTTGAGATGTAATTACGCAGGCAGCCCAACCATGTCTCGCTGCAGGCAGTTCAGCCCTGAGCCTGTTACACCAGCCACTGGTAAGGAAGTCCTCCAGGGCCCTCCCAGCCAGCCCTGCCCTCTCTGCAAGCCAGGCTAGGAGAGGACGGTGGCAGCTAAGCAGTAGAAGCCGGGGCCTGGGCAGACCCTGCACCCCATTCAGCATTAGCTTCCTAGTGGAAAATGGAGCTGTTGACCCATGCCCCAGAAAGGGGACCATCAGCTGGCCTTGGTGGTGGCAATGAGAGTGACACAGGCCCAAAGCAGCAAAAGCCAGCTTGTGGGGAGGGGAAGCGGTAGTCCCAGGAGCTCCGGCTGCCTGGGGCTCTGGTTAGTTAGAACTGATGGACCAGGTCAGGAACTGATCCATCACAATTCCGGCAGGCCTGCAGCTGCTGGGAGAAGTCCCAAAGCTAGCCACCAGCCCTGGGAGGGAGAGACATGCTAGGCAGGGAGGCTGGGGGCTTCAATCCTCAGTCCTCCTGTGGGGGGAGGCGGGATCCACCAGCTCCTCTGGTTTGGCGTGCGACTTTCCTGTCAGTTGGCACAAGCTACGGCAGAGGGGACTTTCCCCAGAATCTGACACTGAATATTAGTCGAGGGATGAAGCTGGGATGATCGCTCACACCGGCCCTTCAGCCCTTCGTGGCCACACAGCACTCCTTAGACAGCTAATACTGCCCTGTGCTGCCTCACTGGTCCCTCCCAATCAGCTCACATCCTGGGTACCATGACCATTTCAGAGGAAACTGAGCCTCCCTCCTGCCTGGCTGCCTCTGCCTACTGTCTCTGACTTAGATCCTCCCACTCCCCTCCCTCCCTCCCCTCTCCCCCCTCCTCCTCCCCTTCTTCTTCTCCTTTCCCCCCTCTCCTCCCCTCTCCTTCCTCCTCCCCACCCCCTTCCTCCATTTCACGTCTTCTGGGTGACTAGTAAGTCATCCTGCCCATCTCCCCACATCCCTAAATCTGTGGCACAGGCCAGGAAGAAGTTCTGCTGGGAGGGGTGGCAAGGGCCTCAGGGCCCTCCCCAGCCCTCCTGCCCCACCCCCATTCTCTCCTTCTGATTGTCACCTTGCCCTGCTGCTTCCTACACCCAAGGCTTCCCTTGGGTCCCAAGGCATCGTTAGCTTCCTTCTGGCTTGTTAAAAATTTGCATATAATTTGCATAGAATAGCCACATGATCATTCTGTCTCTAGTAAAATAGAGCCAGATGTAGCACATGTTAAGTCAAGGAGTGTAAAGACCCAGGAGGAGGAGAATCCTGAGTCTAGGAGGCCAATCGCTCACCCTGGGTTGGTATGCCCAGAAGAAGTCCTGAACCCTCCAGTCTCACTGGGCCTCATGGAGGCTGGTTTGCCTGTTTTTATCATTTCTACAGAAACAAATAAAAACTGGAATTATCTCCACTTCAGAGAAACCAAGAGCCCGAGAGGACCAGTGGTCCATCCACACAGGGAAGAACCGGGCAGGCCTGGGCCACACACTGCCTGGGTGCCTGCTCCATCCGGCCCGCCTTCCAGGACACCCTCTGGGCCAGGCCCAACCCTGGGTCTCCCAGAGGAAGCTCTTTCCTGTCCCAGCCTCCCCAGCCTGCAACCGCAGCCCCTCAGCCACATGCCCTGATTGTTGGAGACAAGCGCTTCAGCCCTTTCATCTCCGCTCCTAGCTCGGCCAGACCTGCCTGGTCACAGCAGTGTCCAGGAATAAATGTGTTTGGATAAGACGAAAATTGGTAACAAAGCAGAGGGAAGGGCTTGTGTCTCACAGACCTGGCTGGCTCAGTGTCTGCAGATTGGCCAGGAGCAGGCGGTTTGCTGCAGGCTGGAGCCAAAGGGCTGCCCAGGAATGCCCAGCCTAGCCTTGGTGCCACTCTCCATGGTGCTGAAGCTTGGGCAGGGCTCAACAACCTCTGTCCACGTGAACCCGGAGCCACAGCTTGTGAGCTCGTGACTAGAATACAACCCCACCTTCTCTTCTCTCCATGAACCCATGGCCCAAACCCTCATCTCTTAAAAATATATTGGGGTGTGTGGTGTGTCTGTGTGTGTGTGTGTGTGTGTGGTGTGTGAGTGTGTATGTGTATGTGTGTGTGATGTCTGTGTGTGTGTATGTGAGTGTGTGTGTGTGTGTGTGTGTGTGTGTGTGTGTGTGTGTGTGTGGCATGTGAGTGCACACAACCAGAGGAACCATCAGGCATCCTTCCCTAGCACTCTCAGCCTTACCCACCTCATGGAGACTGCAGTGGGGCTGGAGGCCAGCAAGTCCCTGTGGTCTCCCTTCCTCAGTGTTGGCATAGGAACCTCTCCCTACCATGCTCAACTCTTCACGTGGTTCTGGGGATTTGAACTGGGTCTTTGTGCTTGTTTACTCTTACATACTGAGACAGCTCTCAAGCCCCCAAGTTTTCGTTTCCTGCCAGACTACAGGAGTGGCCTTCCCGGGGCCCAGGCCCCCAGTCTATTACCTACACAACAATCAGGGCAAGCCCATTACCCTTGAGCACCTTCACATCTCTGCTTATGGTGCTCAACGGCTCCAGTCACACCCACTCTGGGGGCCCAAGAGGCCCCAGCTGATAGTTCCTCTTTTTTCCCCTCACTCATCCTGCTCCCCATCATGACTGTCCCCAAATGCCAGTCTAGCTCTATCATGGGTAGAGTCTCAGAAGTCTAGAACAGGCAGGCTGGCCAAGAGGCCGGCTGAGGGGCTGGCCAAGGGGCCGGCCGAGGCAGCAAAGTCTGTTCAGGCTCAAGTGCTCTGAAGGGAAGTGAACAGAGCAACGAGGCAGAAATGGCTTCAGCGCCCGCACGGCCCCTTGCTGGTCCTACATAGAAAGAACTGACCAATCCGGGAGGGGGTGGCTAGGGTCACATGGTGTGTACCGGGCAGGAGCAGAACAAGGCTGCGGGCATGTCACACAGTGCCAGGCCTAGAGCAGGGCCCCAGGGAGCCTGGCAAGGGAACTGTGTCTGCAGGTTCCTCCAGCCCAGGGACAAGGCAATGGCTCATGCTTAGCCACTACTCCAAAAGCTTAGCGGTGGCATGGGGGGCCACAGGAGGAAGAAGCTGGGATAGATAAGTCAGCGGATAGGAGAAGGTCGGTAATCTGACTGGTCTGGAGCCTCTGTCAGCCGCCGCTAAACAACCAGAAACAGTTGGAAGGGACCCCTCCCGATTCCTCGGGTGCCTGGAAGACACAATAGGTTTTTGGGGGAAGAATATAAAGACTTTGGGGTTCAAAGACCCTGCTGGAACGATAGGAGGGTGCTGAGGGGACTCTTGACTGCATGAGTACCTGTGACCTGGGGTCTGGGACCGAGGATCACCATGGCACCCGGCCTCCAAACAGTGAGGTAAGATGGAAAGCTAATGGACGAGAAGAACTCAATGGTGGGAGTCCAGAGGTCCCCTGCCCCAGCACTTTCACACCAGTGATAAAGCTAAGGCTCAGAGAGGCTCTGTGACAGGCTCAGAGCCACACCACTACCCAGAGCCAGGTCTAGAACTCAGTGACTCTCAGTCCCGGAACCTCACAGCACTTCTGGGGAGGGACGGGGCACATGCGCTATTCCCCTTCCTGTTAGACTACAGAGGAAGTGGAAGCCTCAGGTTCAAGTCAGCACAGCTGTGGATCTGAGCCCAGCCTCCTGCCATTGTACTTGGGCTCTGAACCACCCAGAACTGAGTTGCACAGGCCAAAGACAAAAGAGACTCTTTAAACCCCCAGACATCTTCAAGTTCGTTCCTCGGAGCGTGCACATGGCTTCTGTGGACGACAGAGGCAGCACATTCAGACCAGGACAGCCCAGCAAGTGACAGCTTCCTCTTGCTGCTGTCAAGGTACACTCATCAGAGGCCGGCAGAGAGAACAGGGGAAGTGGCAGTACACACACACACGCACACACACGCACACACACAGGGCCTGATGACATCCAGCCCTAGGGACTCACCAACCTGAGAGGTGTCAACATCCTGCTGCAGGCCAGAGCATCAAAGAAATCAGAGCGGACAGGCAAAGTTCCCGAGGCAGGCCATGCAAGCATGGGGGTTCATCTTCGTCACACGGGATTGACCTGGCCATCACTAGCAGTCACATTAATGCCAACACCTTGCCAATCCCCAGCCTGGAGAAGACACCAGCTGGGGCCTGGTGGGCCTTGCCGCTCAGCAGGGCCACTCATATGGTCCACTCTCAGTATCAGACCCCAGACGCTGAATGGAAGACATGCTGGGTCTGAGGCTCGGGGCAGCCTCTGGGTTTCTGGGATGGAGGGGACAGGCATGTGGCAGAGCCCCCTCTCCTCCTTAATTCTCCAAGATGGACACAGCAGGCTAGGCCTCAGGCTACCTCCCCAAGGAGCAGGCAGTCAGTGTTTTGGGGGGCGGGGTATCCAGAGCTACTGAAGCCACAAATAGGAAGATACTCCAAGATAAAGCCACAACAGTCCCCTTCTGTCTCCCTCTACCCTTGACTGAACCACCCAACAGAGCAGCTAGGGCTTACCCCCAAGCACTCATATAGCCTTCCTGAATCCAAAGATGAAGCCCTCAGCACACCTCTGGATGCCCACTGAGCCCCTCTGGATGTCAACTCCTATGCGCCTCTGATGCCCACTCCTGTACCCCCTCTGGATACCCACTTCTGTACCCCCTCTGGATGCCCACTCCTGAGCCCCTCTGGACACCCACCCCTGCAGCCTTTGGTCCTTCTCAGCCCTCCTCCTCTGAGGGAGGTGTACCTAAGTGGTCTCTTTGAAATGGAAAAAAAAAAAAACAAAAATCACACTCCTCTAAATGACCCAGAGCCACATCCAGGGCAGAGGCCTGACATGCTCACCATCACAATGAGAAGTCCCAGTCTGTAACCAAAAGCAGAGCCTTCTCTCTCCTCCCTATCTCCCCCCTCCCCTCAAGCCTCCCATCATCTCCCAAATGACTTATACTTCAGAGGACAAATCAATACAATATACGGCCAAAAACATCTTTAATCTTTCTCGGGGATTAGGCTATAAGGTGCCGCGGCCTCTTTCTCCCAGTGTTCAATTCTGATTTCAATTTGACCTGCTGAAGCAGTTCTCCCTCCCTCCCTCCCCCCTTTCTCTCTCTCTCTCTGCCCCCCTCCACAAGAACTGCCCTCCAAATCAAATACCATTTAGCAACAGGGCTGGATGGGGTGATCTCGGGAACAGGGAGACTCGAAGGCCATGGTGGGCAGCGGGACCTCAGAGGCACAGGATAGCACAGAGAGGTGGGCAGCGGGACCTCAGAGGCACAGGATAGCACAGAGAGGCGGCCATGCAAAGGACTCCTTGCCAGACAAGAGGGTGGAGGAGCCAGGGCCTGGCAAGGAACTGGTTTTCTTGTTTTTCTAGACTTTGAGGCCCTTTCTAAGCATCTTTTGTAGATTATTCTTCCCAATTCCCAACACCTGATTCGCGCTTGAAAAAGCCATTCACAGTCCTGCCTTCAGCTGAGCACAGCAGACACCAGCTTCTCCTGTGCCTGCAGGTCATGCACAGATTCTCACATGCGTCCCTGTCACACCCCCAGCTGGCCATGACCCCAGCAGGAGAACAGCTGGGCAGAAAACTACGTAGGTGAGGACGGGAAGCCGCTGACACTACTTACCCTGGAGCTTGGGGTCAAAGCCCACACCTGCCCCTCTGCACTGTGTGACAGGGTATGTGTTACTGAGTGACTCCTGAGGCTCTGCCCCTCATATAAATGGTGGTGCTCTCCACAGAGGCTGCGGCCACCCAGACAGCAAGTGCCACACGTGACCTGGCACCTCCGGGTCCCCACAGTGGGTTCAACACCGTGACTAAACTGTCTGTCTTGCCCTGAGTTCCACGGAGGACAGAGTCTGAGCCCTCGATAGCTCACTTGTTCAGGAGCAGCCCTGGGGTTACAGAAGCCCGCAGCACAGAGTGGGACCCAGGCAGCTTTCCCACCACAATTAAAGGGCTTATCAGAGAGCTGTAGCAGGATTATACCTGCAGGGCATCACCACCACCAACCTCCGGCCACGCTGCAGTTTTAGGAAAAGCAATTAGAGGTCTGGGCCCTGCAGGTATAAATATACACGGGCCAAGGTCGAGAGCAGCGGTGAGCTACTTAGAGCCCACAGGATGAGGCTGCCAGGGGCACCAGGGCACCCCTGCACTCTATCCAGGAGACCCTAGGAAGCCACAGGACACAGAGTCTTCCAGCCCAGGGGCCTGCTTGCCACCTCAAGACCCTCCCGCAGTCACCACCACCCCTGATCCTGGGATCCCCATTCAGAGGTTAACCCTTGCTGTGCCAATGACTTCCCACTGGAGCCTCCCTCCACCTGCTGAATGGGTAAGGCAGTGCACCTACAATGGAGGGCATCCCAGCAGCCTCCAGCCCTCATTCACCCATCCCTGAACACTCCCTGCTTCAAAAGCCTCCTGCTGATCACCCGTGAAACAGGGTCCCTGATCTCCACCTAAATACAGTCCTCCGGTTCCTCCTCTCCCTGCCCATGAAAGGACAGAGCTGTCCCATGGCGGGAGCGTACAGCGTCTTGGGGAGTTGGGGGGACAGCAAACAGACCAGCTCAGGGAAGAGCTGAGAACCCAGACGTAGAGGACCCATGCCCATACACTGCTCACCGTTCTCTCGGGACTTCTGGATAAAGGCCTCCACGCCGCTCTCGCCGTAGCTGCCCTCTGAGGCCAGCGTGGACACGTAGTTCCACTTGAGAGCCCGGACAATATCCACCATGGCCTGGGCCTGGTATGTGTCCGAGGGCACCACGCGGGAGAAGAAGTCATAGCGGCTGTTGTCACTCAGGTCAGGGGCTGTGGAGGCGTAGCTGATCTGAGGGATCTAGAGGAACAGGGACAGGCAGATCAATGGACAAAACGCATAAAAGGGGCAGCTGCTCCCCACCATCCACAACCCTGGGACCCCTCAACCCGAAGCAGCCTCCCATGGACACTGCCTCCCCTCCCCTCAGCCAGGGAAGACACTGTAGAATGGCAGGACAGGTCCCAGGTACTGAGAGAAGAAGGACATGTTTAATAGGGGCCGCCCTTCCCACAGAGTTCCACCTGTCTCTCTGGTAGGGGCAAGGTCTGGCCAGCAAGATACCAAGAGCTTGCCTGTGACCCCAGGATGACTCCCAGTTGGCCTCATGTGGTCTCTGACTAGTGGTCTCTAGCGATACCCCAGATACAAATATACACTTGGGTATGCACACACGTGGCGGGGGGAGGGGGCACCTGGAGCCTCCGTTTCCAAGTCTCTCTAGTCACCATACAGAAGGTTTGGTCTCTGTAGTTTCCAATGACCTCTGTCTCCTTTCTCCTGCCCAGTTGGAGGACACAGCCCAGAACTCAGACCTCAGATGCTTCCCCATCCCCACAGGTGGCCAGAGCAGCTTCCTCTGAGAGACCCTTTCTTTCCACTGTTTGGGTACAGGGCCAGGAGAGGCAAAGCCCACCTCTGGCCCTGCCCCTGCCCTCCTAGCCATGGAGTAACCCGACCCCCTACCCTTAAGTGGCATCAGCCTCCTCTAATTGTTTAAAACCATCCCAAAGGACAAGAAAGGAGCCATATGACCCTCCTCCCTGTCCCCTCCTCTCCAACACTATGGAGACCACAGTCCCCTGCTCCTAGGGGCTTTCAGCTGCCACACAGACAGGTTAGGGATGGAAGAGGCTCCTAGCAGGGCTGCTCTGTGTCCTGTGGATGCCCATACCCAGTCTGTGTCCTGTGGATGTCCTCCATACCCAGCCTGTGCCCTGTGGATGTCTATACCCAGCCTGTGCCCTG
>CABHPH010151173.1:0-14501 GCA_902168325.1 Peromyscus nudipes | reverse complement strand
CAGGAGGAGAAGGGACAGAGAGGAGCTGAGTGTGAGAACAGAACTGAAGCCATGTAGAGAAGGAACTCAGGAGGAGAAGGGACAGAGAGGAGCTAGATATAAGAACAGAATTAAAGCCGTGTAGATAGCATTTAATCTCAGAGGAATAAAGTAAATGGATGAAAGAACCCGGCATACTTAGATTATTTTCCCGCAGATTACCCCCGCCATTAGTAGCGTCTCTTCTGGGCCCCTGGGAAGGAAATTAAAGAGACTCAATAATTTCCAAAACTAAAGTTCCCACTAAGAAAAATTCCAGACTAACGTTTGGGGTTCAAGTCCGACTCTTGCTCTCTCCTCCCCAGGCCTCAGGCTCTGCAGTTACAGAATGGGCCATCAGGAGCTGCTGGTGATATGAGGAATCCCTGGGACCTCTGAGAGCAGGCCTGTGGCTCTCTGCAGCGCTGCATGGGACCCCTCCCCTGCCCCTTACATTCCTGCTCCCTCTGCCTTCCTTAGCCTCCCAGACACAGCCCCACGGCTGTCAGGAAGACATCCTTGATGCTTACTGCTTTCTGAGGCGCCTCCTCCCACTGCCCCAGCCTGGAGTGGGGGAGGGGCAGGAGCACTGCAGGGCAAAGAGGACTGTGGGAGAGTCTGCCACACAGGTGATTCAGACATACTGGTTCGTGGGGCTGTGTGCCCTCCTCAGCTCCTCTTTCTTGGCCGGAGAGGCACAGGATGCTCAATTAGCATTCTCCTCAGAGATGTCACTTCTCAAAATGGTAGCCACTTCCTCAGCATCCCCTGCCCTGACCATATGCAAAACATCCACCAGATCTGAGGCTTGCTCTGTTCTGGGTACTGAGGACGCAGCTCATGCCACACTCTGGGGACAGGACGAGTATCATAGCCCCTGGGCTCAACAGCCCTTTTTTGCTCCCAGGGTCCTGACAGAAGCTGTAACCCATGGACTGTTTCACACACCCAACCCTTCCACATGCACTGTGCAGCCTGATTTCACCTCTTTCAGTCAGCCCTCCTGGCTTCTCCAGGCTTGCCTCAGCCTGCCACAGTACCAAGCATCCCCTGTTTAAGTCACCTGTTGTGAAGTGCCACCAGAAGGATGTAAAGGTGGGTGAGCATCCAGCCCTGAGCACTAGTGGACACCCCTGCTCCCCAGGAGACAAGAGAGAAGGCAGGAGGTGCTTGTGGCCAAGTGCTACTTCGCTGGGAGTGACACACAGTGTGTCTGCCGCTGGCCCCAGGAGAGCTCAGATTTACGCAGGGGACTGAGAAGAAAGAGCGTGAAAACTCTCTCCCACTGCCCCCTCCACACTCTTGGAATGAGGAGGAGGAGGTCCGTGCCACAAGAAGGTTCAAAGCTGCTTCTGGGCTTCAGCAACGATCAAGCAGGGATCCCAGTGCATCTGTGCAGGCATGCGTGTTCCAGAACACGTGCGGAGTCGCCTGAGCACATGGGTATGACACACTCCTCACACTTCCCCCTGTACACGGCCACTGCACTGCGGCCTGCAGAGTGCTGCTAGGCAGTGGACACCTGCCCCCACCCCAGGTCTCCTGCCTAGCCAGGGGAGGACAGACCGAGGAGATCTGGAGCAGGGGGAGCTGGGCATTGAGGTGCTCCTGAAAACTTAGCACTTGGGAGGCAGAGGCAGGAGGATTGACATGAGTTCCCGGCTAGCCTGGGCTACATAGTGAGACCCTGTCTCAAAAGAAAATCGGAAGGCAGAAGGGAAAAGAGAAGGCAGGGTGTGAGGGGAGGAGTGGAAGGCCCCCCCAGGGTGACACTGGTGTCACGTCCGAGGGAGCCGCTGCTGTGTTTGAGGGACAGTGATCTGCCTGGTGGGGCCACAGGTGGCACACATGTACATGTGCCTGTGTGGAGGTACCCGTGTCGGGGTGCCCTGTCAGGGTGCCCGTGTCTGGTGCCCGTGTCTGGTACCCATGTCGGGTGCCCGTGTCTGGTGCCCGTGTCTGGTACCCATGTCGGGTGCCTGTGTCTGGTGCCCGTGTCAGGTGCCCATGTCGGGGTGCCCGTGTGTCCTTGGGACTACAGGCTGCCATCTGGCTCTTCCCCCACAATCTAGGCATGCCGACCCTGGCCAGAACACAGGGAGGCTCAGCACACCACTGCTCAGGCCCAAGAGAAAGGCTCCAAAGTGTCAGAATCAAGCCCAGGGAAGCAGCCATCAGTGTCCCAGAGGGTCACTAAGTACAGCAACTGGTGTGAAATCTCCACCCAATCTCCATGTGACCTGGTGTGCCAGAGCCAAATGACTAGCCATGAAAGACCCTTACCACAGACCCTTCAAGGGCCACCTGACAGGAATGACAATCTTCTGTCCCTTTCCTCCAGGCTCCAAAGGGGTCATGACCCACAGGTTGAGAACCCCCAATCACCAAAGCCCAGTCCTAGCACTCTGGCAGTCTTTGGAAGGATTAGGATAGGCCTCGGTGGGAAGATGGACTGACTCCCTGTCTCCAGGACCACATGCTGGGCCTTCCCCTTCAGAAGCCACACCCACCAGAGCCCCCTGACAGTGGGAAACTCAGGCTGGACCAGCCTGGATGGCTCCCCACAGCCCGCCCTGTCACTCATCACTTCATAGCAGCCACCAGACAAAGGCCAGCCCCAGCATCTGGCCGCTCTGGGCCTGGTTACACACCTGCCTGTCCTGGCTGGGTCCATCGGGCGGCTCGGCCTGGCCTCTATCCAAGGAACGTCCTGTCTGTCAGCCATGCCCAGAGCACAAAGCTCCCCTGCTCAGCTCTTTCGCACAAACTCCACAGTATCCTGGGCCTGCTCTGCCCCTAGAACCATAATCTGCATCACACAGGTGCTTCTCTTTCTCTCTGGGGCCTGCAGAGTATCCCCACTGTGACTGGGAGCACATATGAGAATTTTCAAACTGCCATACTGTCATAGAAAGTAAATTTTGTCCACAAGGCCCAAGAGGTTCCTTTGCCTCTGTAGCTGCCGTGGCCACAGCTCCCACACTCTCCTCTACCTCCTTGCACACCCTGGTGGCCTCTTCATTAACTCACTCACTCAGTAATGGCTTCCTTAGCACCTGCTGTGGAGAGACCTTGGTGAAGCTGATCCCAGCACAAGAGACAGAGATAATTGCTTAAGCAATGAACACACCGGTACCTAACGCCAGGGGCTGCTGCCCCTAGTCACTGCCCACAGTGCCAGCTCTCATCTTTGTGGTACAGGTTACAACTCCATGACCCTGTGGTTGGCAAGGTCACATGACACATCCTGCTTAATGAGCTGGGAACAGGGAATGCATGTTGTCTCTGGGCCAGAGCATGTCATCACAGGTGGGAGACACCCCACGGTCTATGCATCCCCTGCTACTGTCACCAGCAAGGGTCCAGCCTGACGTGGGTTCCTGAGACAGGACAAAGTACTAACCAATCCACAGGATGCGTGGCTTGGCAATTACTAAGCCTATGTCCTTCACATCCTAAAGTTTGCAGAATGGTTGTTACCACAGCATCGCCTCACCTGTGCTGAGTGATGCAGGGGGCAGGTCTGAGGGCTGTATAGTCAGGAGTGACATGATTCTCCAACTCTCGGACATCAATAATGGCTCTCCACCTCAGAACTTGAATGTGTCAGGTTGACACTTACCACACTTCTCAGGCTAGAAGGGGACGTACTAAAATGAACTAGATTCATTCAGGAACACACAGCTCACAAGCACGGCCAGAACCAACCCTGATTAGATGCCTACTGTACACCTTACTGTCCTAAGTGGGTTTCCAAGCTCAACACCTTCAATATTATACTATATAAGAGGATCCATTTAATCATCATTTATTAAAACTAATACAGAAAGGTTGTTACTTATCTAAGGTCACACAGCTCTTGACTGGCTGGGGCAGTGTTTGAACCCAAAGAGGCTTGCTCCAGAACCCATCCCAGTAATTATTATGTGAAACCTCAGTCTCCTCTGTATATAGTGTGCCTACACACATGTATTCATACACAGAACATGAATGTACATGTAGAATCTGAGGCTGGGGCTGGAGAGATGACTCAGCAATTAAGAGCCCTGGCTGCTCTTCCAGAGGACCCAGGTTCAATTCCCAGTACCTACATGGCAGCTCACAACTGTCTGTAACTTAGTTCCAGAGGATATAACACTCTCTTCTGGCCTCCATGGGCACTGCACACATGTGGTCCACAGACATACATGCAGGCAAACACTCATACACATAAAAAATAAGTAATTAAAAAATAAATAAAACAGTACTGAGCAGCACTGCTGGCACACGCCTTTAGTCCCAGCACTGGGGAGGCAGAGGCAGGCGGATCTCAGAGAGAGAGGCCAGCCTGGTCTACATAACTAGTGAGACCTTGTGTCAATAAACTTAAAAACTTAAAAATTAATTAATTAATAAAATTAAATAGAAATTGAGGGTGCCTGTAGCCTCCGGTGACAAGTGGCTGCCTGCATCTCCCACAGAACAGAGAGTGGGCACCAGCAGAGAGCTGTGTCTCTTGTACTGCACACCTCTCCTGCCCATCAGTCTATGGGCTGAAGTGGTCCATCTGTCTCTAAGACAAAGGACAGGGTGAGGCTTGCCCTGGGCCCCAGAGGGCTGTGCAAATGGCCTGCTTTGAGCAGCAGCTAATTTCTAAACGTAATTATTAATTTCATGCTTATCGTATGCAAACCTCTGCTTCCCAGACGAGATGAAATTGATTTAATTAGAAATTCCATCATCGAGCCATTTGGATCTGAGCTTTTAATTAGGATCACCAGCAGAACCTCACCCCCAGGCTGCCAGAGGGGCTCTTGTCTGTAACTGTCCTCAAGGAGGACACAGGCCTGGCTGCGGTGTGTGGGCACCTCTACAGCTGCCAGTGTCCCACAGTCCAGGACAGTACCTGTTACAAGGACCCTGTCCCTCACAGCACAGCCCAGGTCATGGCTGGGGCCTCTCTTTTCTCTTGGCAACTGTCTCAGTTACTCTTCTGTTGCTGTGATGAGACACCATGACCAAGGCAACTTACAGAAGAGTTTATTGGAGCTCACAGTTTCAGAGGGCGAGTCCGTAACTATCTTAGCATGGCAGCAGACAGGCAGGCACGGTGCTGGAGCAGTCGCTGAGAGCTCACATCTTGATTCCCAAGCATGAGGCAGAGAGAGCTAACTGGGAATGGGTTGGGCTTCGTGGGGGGGGATGGCTTTTTGAGACAGGGTTTCTCTGTGTAGTCCTGGCTGTCTTGTAACTCACTCTGTAGACCAGGCTGGCCTCAAACTCAGAGGTCCACCTGACTCTGCTTCCCAAGTGTTGATATTAAAAGCATACACCACCACACTTGTTTCATGGCTTGGGCTTTCAAATCTCAAAGCCCACCTCCAGTGACATGCCTCCTCCAGCAAGACCACACCTCTTAGCCCTCCTCAAATAGTTCTACGAAGTATTCAAATATATGAGCCTATGGGGACCATTTACATTCAAACCCCCCACAGTAACATACTGAGGGAATGGCTAGGCAAGAGTTGACACCATACACACACCTTTAATCCCAGCACCTGGGATACAGAGAGAGGTGGATCTCTGTGAGTTGGAGGCTAGCCTGGTCTACAGAGTAAGTTCCAGGACAGCCAGGGCTACACAGAGAAACCCTGTCTCAGAAAAAAAAAAAGTTGACACCATCCTGGCACCAGGGTCCTGGGTGATCCAGGTGGATCTCAAGCCCCTCATTCCAAAGAATGCCCACTGATCTTCCTCTGTGAGCCAGGCCAGGTGCCCATGCAGTGCCCTTTCCAGCTCAGTGCACGACAGTCTATCAGAATAACTAATTTGGAGTATTTTCACATGCATGACTCTGACCCCGTCACCACATCTGCCCTGGCCTCCCAACGGTTCCTGCCATGCCAGCCTCTCTCTATTCCTTGAGCACTGAGGTGCACTGTGCCTCAGGGCCTTTGCACTGGTCTTCTCGGCTGCTGGATATCCTTCCCAGAGCAGTGCATGTGACCTTCCCTATTAATCCTCATTTATGGCAGAGTCAGTCTGCCTCTGAGTCCTCACTTTGCCCGATGTCCAGCCAGGGCCAGCTGTCACGTCTGCAGTAAGTGACCACCAGTGGCAGCACCCACACAAGGGCAATGCTACTCCCCCACCTCCCCTTGCCTCCAGGGCCCGCTGGAACTTGTCTCTCTGATTCCACAATGACACCCTGTTCCACACCCCTACCTCCACTTTGGCTGCCCAGCATCCTATCAGGACAGGAAACTGGCACTTGGATTAATTTCCTGTTCTAAATTGTTTTCCTGAAGGGAACTAGGCAGCAGAGGCAGCCGGCCCTGGACAGACACATCCCTGGAGGGCGCGTGCTCAGTCCTTGCCTGCCCTTTTAAGCAGTGCATGTTTTCACAGGAGCCCAGCACACACCCCCACCAGGAGGCTGGGAGCTGGAGAAGAATGGGGTGCGCAGGGAGGGGGGCTCCTGGCTCGCCTGGCATCGGCTGACAAAGGAGCCACACTGGCGCGTTGGAGGCAGGGCCTGGAGACAGATAAGAGCGTTCAGGCAGGGAGCGGGCCCTGGGCCGACAGCAAACAAGATCTTCAAACCAGCTCTTGTCCTGCTTCATAAGCAAAATGGAGATCAATAAACTACACTCACTTTAGTAGGTTCACGCTGACTGTGCCACCTTGTCAGTGGCAATCTTAGGGGAGGTGGGTGGCAGTTGAGGCCTGGGTGGGGAGGGCTGGAGCCAAGCTTGGCACCCCCAGGGCCACAGCTTCTGTGCTCTGTGCAAGGAGCTAAAACCAAGCTCCCGGAGGTAAGATGCAGGTCGTTAGCTAACTGAGCCGTCTCAGGTCGCCATCTCATGGAGCCTCAGTCTCCTTGTTTGTAAAGTGGGTGTCGTGGGTATTTGTGGAGGTCACAGTGAGGGGCCTACGGAAGGATAGGTAGGAAAGAAGACGCTGGGGAGAGGGAAGGGACCGGATGTTGCAGCCACTGTCCTATCTGGGTGCGGATGACAATCCAGGCCCGCTCTGCTCTCCTGCTTTAACCCTCAATACAGACGGAGCAAAGAAGGCCTTGCCCAGTTTAGAGGAGTGCAAGGGTTCACCCAGGCCACCAGGTCCCCAGACCAGCCCGGGGGCCTTGGGACTCCAGCGCCTGCGCTAGGAGTGGGGATGAGTAAGAAGAGCAGGAGGAAGGGACTGGGAGATGATGCTGGCTATGCCTGGTCCTGCAGCCCTGTAAAGAGGGGAGCGGTGGAGGGTGACCAAGTCTGAGAGTTTGTGACACACTGAGAATCAACCTGTCCTGGTACCTGCCTCCCATCTCCTTTCTTCCTCACACAATAGGACCACTATCTGTTACTTCATTTTTCAGATGAGAAAAGATGTCCTGAGGTCATACGGCAAATTCTTAGGCAGGATTTGAACCCAGGTCTGTCTGGCTTCACCTGCGTGTTCTCAGTCCACAGTCCCTACCTGGCACTATTCCGTGTTCACACACAGCTTCCAGTCCTTCACTCCCACCGTCTCGGACTGAGCGGCAGCCTGAACAAGGGTCGGGATTGCTCCTGCTGCTTCCCCTGCACCCCCAAGCAGTCGGCTTCACACCATTGCACCTGCCCTGTTTAGTGAGAATTTAATGATCTGCCTGGCTCTGGGCCAGAACAGAGGGAGGGGCTTCTACAGTAAGCCGGGACTCATGAAAACCTCTCCCAAACCTGGCGACCCTCCACAGGCTGCAGGAGTTGGGACAGGGCCAGGAGGACCTCTTGATTCAGTGCCCAGAGTGGTTGCCATTGATACCCTGAGGTCCACTTAGCAACAGAGTGCAAGTGATGGGGGCGTGGCTGGCCTTCGAGGAAATGAGCCACTGTCTGCTCACCACTCTCCCAAGTCAGGCAGATGTGCTCTGTGTGTGTGTGTGATGGACTGCACTATATTAATATAAGATGATATAATGGGATGTATTAACATCATTGAACACACGAGATGATAAAAGTCACACCACCAACACTTCCTGTGATTTATATCCACAGCCAGGCCATATTCAGACTGGCCAGGCAGCCAGGAGGAAGCCGCACTGGGGCTCTGGGGTTTGTCTGGGAGAAGGGGCAGCCAGAAGCAGGGACAAACACAAAAGGCACAGCCGTGGGGTGCCTGGCCAGGTGCCCAGCTGTGCCACAGCAGCCTCACTGGAGCCCCCAGCAGCCTTCCCCACCATGACATCCGACTTGTCTGGTCCCCTCCTTGCTTGGTCCCGGTGCCCTCTTCAGCCTCCTCAGCTGGCTCAGCCCCCTTTTCCTGCCTCAGCCCTGCATCCCAGGGCTCAGAGCACTCACACACTGCCGCCTGCCTCTGTGTTCACCCCTCAGATAAACACTGAAGGCCAGGATCCCACCCAACTGACCTCCCCTGGGGACACCAGTGACTGGATGTGTCAGACTCTGCCGGTCCCGAGCAGGAACTGCCAGGCCTCAAAACAGCCGCCATGTCCTTCCTGCTGCAGGCCAAGACCCTGAGTCTGCCTCATGGCCCAGACTTGACTTACCATCAGGTGTTGCTGGCCTTATTCCGGAAACATCCAGAACCCATCCACCACTCACCAACTCTATCATGTGGCCTCTACCAAGCCAGCTCCCATGCCTCTGGCAGGATGGATCCGTCTCCTCAGCCCCTTCCAACTCACACCCACAGCTGGAAGGACATAACCCCAAGTTAGCTCAGTTTCTCCCTCCTCGGGAGCTCAGCAGGCCCTGCAGGATCTTCCAGGGGCCTGACCTCTCTACCATGCTCCCCAGCTCTGGCTGTGCTTACCAACCCTAGGGCCTTTTACCTGGAGTTCCCAGTTACCCCCTTGTGACAGCGCACACTTCCCACAGGTGTGTGGACTGGGTGCCTCCCAAGGGGAATGCCAGACCCTGAGGAGAACCACTTTCTCTGCCTCACTCCCCGCCTCCCATAGCCCCAGGATGTAGACTAAGGATATGAATGACTATTGAACAAGTGTCTCAGAGACAATCCACTCTCACTGACTCTCCTAAGTAGGTTCCATCAAGATTCTGTCAGAGAAAACTTTATGCAGGGAGTCCATGGATGGTTTAGTAGGTAAAAGCACCTGTTGAGGGGCTGACAACCGGAGTTTGAGCCCTGAGACCCACACAGTGGAAAAGAGACCCACTCCCGTGAGTGTTCTGACCTCCATCACCGTGTGCCTTCAGGGCATCCATGCCTTTGGCCTTCCTTGCCCAGACTGACTCTGTCATCAGAACTCACTGCTGCCAGCCCTCCGGAGGAGACAGGTGCTGGCCCCATCCCTCCAAGGGGTGCAGGATCATGTTTAATGTCACCCAGGTGGTGAGTGGCTGAACCACCTGCACTTTTACTCTGTGTGCCAGCAAAATCTGCCACCTCCACGGGGAATAAGCTTGAGTTTCTGTCACCTCTGAGCCCCTGGGACCCGGGGAGGAGGCGTCCACCAAGGGTCCTCAGTCCAGAAATGCCAGGGACGTTGTCTCTGCTGCTAGCAGCAGGTGCACATGGAGTGGCCGTCCCCTGCCCTTTGCTGCAGAAACCTCCACAGGTGCCACTCAGTTCTGCTACCACACTCCACACGCCCATCATGCCCCAGATACTGGGACTTGGTAGCGTGCCAGACAGCCCCTCTCCAGTGCAGGAGATGCTGCCCACGAAGGGACTTGCTCATTAAGACCTTGTGCAGCCCTTTTCCACGACACTGCTCTTCACATGGGTCCAGAGGTCACCGCACAAGTAAAGCCACACAACATCACCTCAGGCCTGTCCTAGAGACTTGCCCTGCTACAGTCAGGGGGCCACTGTTTTCTCCCTCATTAACTTGATAACCTCAAGGCAGGACTCAGGGAGTCCAAGACTGCCAGCAGCAGCTGCTGCTGAAATCTGGGCCCACAGGCACCAAATGTAGATGCACAGTCCAGGCCACCCGGCCTCCCTCCGAGTCCATGAGGGCCGCCAGCACATCCAAGTCTTGTCCACAGGATCCACATCTAGGCCTGGCCTGTCCAGGCACCAACAACCAGTGGTATGAGGTGACGCGTCCTGCAGAGGGGGTCTTTTTCACCCTGCAGGCCCCAAAATTGCCATACAGTTTGAGTGGGTCCCTGAGGCCAGCTCAAGAAGCAGAGCTTAGAGGGGTCTGCCACATACAGCAGGCGCGGCAAGGCCCCCTGGGGACAGCAGACGGTGGTCACTTTCAGGGAATAACCACGGAGAGCAAGAGCTGAATACAATGACTGGAACCCCAGCACTCAGGCTAAGACATGCACAGCATGTCAGTACCCATAGTCATCTCCAGGCTGGGACAGGCACATCTTGTGTTTGAGGCCAGTCTGAGCTACATAGTCATCTCCTGTCTCAAAATACAAGAGCCCTGTAGCTTAGTGGTAAGTGATTGTGCGCATGTGCAGGGCCCTGGGTTCATCCCCAGCACAGCAAGAGCAGGGGTACCCAAGGCCCTGCCCAGTCCCTTCTGCTCGTCCAAGCACCAGTCTGAAGTTCCCATCATGGCATCAGACCCACCCATGTCCCTGAAAAGACCCTCTCATCGCAGACCCTTGACCATGGACCCCCCCCCCAACTGCTGCGTCTCTAACAGGGTGGCTTGCAGCTTCGTGGCGGTCCATTCCAGACCCAGCCTCTCAGAGCTGGATCCAGCTCACATCCAGAGGTTCTGGGCCTGATGTTGACACTGGAAGCACAGCCATGCCCTGGACTGGCAGGCATGGTACTCCCTGGCTCGGCTTCATGTCCCTTTTCCCTCCAGCCTGGCCTGCCCTGTGAACCAGGCCTGTATGTGTGACACCATAGCATGATGGGGACATAGTGGCACCTGAGACACTAGCCCCATACATTCAAGGATACAGGTATGCAAACACAAGCACCTGAGATACTGCTTCACATACTTTCAGGAACCCAGGTGCAGCCGGGCGGTGGTGGCGCACGCCTTTAATCCCGGGAGGCAGAGCCAGGCGAATCTCTGTGAGTTCGAGGCCAGCCTGGGCTACCAATGAGTTCCAGGAAAAAGGCACAAAGCTACACAGAGAAACCCTGTCTTGAAAAACCAAAAAAAAAAAAAAGTACATAAAGAACCCAGGTGCACACACACACAGCACTCTCTGAGTTCCACACACACGGCCCTCTACACAGTGTACAGGGCTCACTGTGAGAGGTGAACCTAGCCATGCCAACAGTCTATGCACACAAACATTCCTCTGCTCTGCATGTGCTGCACATGTACCATACACACACGGAGACTCGGGGTAGAAAGGCAGCTGACAATCCATTTGAGGATGCACAAGCCTGTCTGTAACCTGTCATCCCATGAACTCCAGAGGCTGAGGCAGGACTGCAAGAGCAAGCGCCATGTGAGCAACGGACTGAGTTCAAGATCAGTCTGTGCAAATTAGTGAGACCTTGTCACAAAACGGGGTGAAAGGGGGCCTGGGGATGTAGCTCAGTGGTAGAGCACTTGCCTAGCATGAGCAAGGTCCTGGGTTCAATTCCCAGAACTGGAGGTAGAGAGAGGCGGGGATAGGGAAAGGAGAGAAAGAGAAATAGAGAGAGATTGAGGTCCTAACTTCCCATCTCCCAGTCTGCTCTCTCCTGTGAGTACCCCAGCAGGGGACAGAAGGGCACCCAGAGCAGAAGCAGGGAAGGATGGATTCAAGCCGGTGGGTAGGTGAGAGTCAAGGACAGTGCTCAGGAGGCAGCAGGTTGGAAGGAACTAAGGGTGGGCTCTGGGGCAGCCCCTGGACTGTGGCCTGTGTCCCGCCTCCCCTGGACTGTGGCCTGTGGCCTGACTCCCCTGGACTGTGGCCTGTGGCCTGACTCCCCTAGACTGTGGCCTGTGGCCTGACTCCCCTAGACTGTGGCCTGTGTCCCGCCTCCCCTAGACTGTGGCCTGACTCCCCTAGACTGTGGCCTGTGGCCTGACTCCCCTAGACTGTAGCCTGTGGCCTGCCTTCCCCTGGACTGTGGCCTGTGTCCCGCCTCCCCTGGACTGTGGCCTGTGGCCCGCCTCCCCTGGACTGTGGCCTGTGGCCTGCCTCGCCAGCCTCTTCTACACGAGGAACAAGTGAGCTGGAGAGCCTCCTTTCCTGACTTGAGTTGCCCTTAACCACGGTAGAAAAAGGAGCCGGACCCTCCCTGAGGGCCACAGTCCTGCAGGGGGAAGAAGGGGACAGTAATGTCTGTAATTTGTTTAAATAATCCTGCTGAACTGGAAGAAAATTAACAAATGAGAAACCAGCTCGAAATTAATCAAACTTCTCCCTGTCCATGTCCCCCGCCCCGCGCTTTCTATCTTAATGAAGGTTATTTATCCAGCGAGCAATAAAACAGGGAATTAAATTAAACAGGCCCTCTGTTCCTGCCTCTCCCCACCCCAGGGAGGCTGTGGCCCTTCTACAGCTTTATAACTGTGCAGGCTGCCAACTGTGGCTGACAGTGACACCAGGCAGAAAGAGTCAGGACCCACAACTCACACATCCCCATTTCCCATCTCTATAGCTTAGCCATAAAGGCTCACTTAACCATGAGTCTGGTGTCGGATGGGAGGGCCCTGCTGCTGGGTCCTCAGATGCTGGTGCTCAGCAGGCTCCAAGTGAGGAAGGTATACAGAAGTAACCACCTCGGACCCCTGCTTCTCAGCTAGGTCAAGCATTCTCCTACCGCAGGACCTGTGCCCCGGCTCCACCCTCACCTGAGTCTGTTTGATGTCCCTTCCTGGAGAATTCCCTGACAGCCCTGTTTTGTCCCCAGCAGACCCACACATCCCATCTTCCCTCATGCCCTGATGCCATGGCCTTATCTCTGTCTGGGGACAGTAGCCTCCTTCGAGGAAGCCACCTTCATGGACCCCCTTATCAGAACTGCTCTCTCCGCCTCTGAGTATCCAGGCTGCCCTCACCTGCACTTCCACCACAGCCGCCCACATCCCCCCAGCACAGTGACCACCCAAGAGTGTGACACACCCTCCTTCCAGGAAGACCAGATCCATTCACTCTGGCCACCCCCCACCCCAACACCTGCTTCGCACCTCCCTCCAACCTGGAGCTCCACGAGATTTGCTAACTCTGAGGGGGCCAGGACATAGGCCCGAGAGTGTGCCACTAAGAGGGTCATTGGCATCTCAGGCTGGTCTGAGGACACAGGAGCCTTTAGGTGCCACTTAACTGCTGCATGAAGGAGCAGCTGGTCCTGCTAAACTTCCTTCAAGGGCTGCCTGAAAAGAAACCACGGCTCTAAGTTGAGAGGTGCCTGGTTAAAACACAAATGCTTGCACTCGGGAGGCAGAGGCAGGCGGATCTCTGTGAGTTCGAGGCCAGCCTGGGCTACCAAGTGAGCTCCAGGAAAGGCGCAAAGCTACACAGAGAAACCCTGTCTCAAAAAACCAAAAAAAAAAAAAAATGCAAATGTTCACCCTCTGATTCAGCCAGCCACTGGCCCCTAACAGCAGCTCTGCCCCACTCCTGGCTGTGTGTGTGTGTGTGTGTGTGTGTGTGTGTGTGTGTGTGTGTGTGTGTGTGTGTGTACTCGCTCATGTGTGGCCACCCCCATGGGCGAGGACAGCAGGCACAACACAGCCACGCGTGAATTATTTATTCCGTACATTGTTAGCACAGTAGAGAGAGCAACTGTGTCTCCAGGCTTCAATTAAAATATCAAGGCACCCACACCGTCTGCCTAGCCACACGACTCCCACTGACACAGGCAGGAGTGGGCCTCCAGCCGCAGCCAGCACCCCGCCAGCGTCCCAGCCAGCACCCCGCCAGCGTCCCAGCCAGCACCCCGCCAGCGTCCCAGCACTGTGCTGAGGCCCTGCCTCTGCCTCCCAGCACAGGCTTGTCTCTGCACCATGGACAACATTCTCAGGAGTTGCCCTGGACTCAGTTCAGGGTGCTGAAACATTTCAGCCTTCTTCCTCTAGGATAATTTAGTCAATCCATGGCCTTAAAGAGTCCTTCTCATTTCCCAAAGGGCCTTGGCCCAGCCTTGGTGTATGACTGATCTCTCACCTACTGAACCTCCCCCAAAAAAGCTGCTGTGTGTGGTGTTCCTGCCACCCAAGGGTGGTCACAGTCATTAGAAATTAACTTTAAAAATAAACTAAACAAATTTTTATTTTGTAATTTAAGTGGCTCTTTTTTATGGGTCTGTACTACTCCATTAAGCACTGAGACATCATTTGGATTGTTCCTAATTTATGTATCCTCAGGCTTGTAGCCAGAATGAGCTTGGATTTCTGGTTCCCCTCTTCTGAGTGCTGGGATTACAATCATGCACCACCACACCTGGCTTATGTGATGCAGGGAGATGAGCGTCATCCATGCTAAGCAACCACTCTACCAACTGAGCCACATGCCAGGCCCTTAGAAAGGGACTTTGAAAAGGTGAAAATGGGAAGATGCCAGCCACACTGGAGGAGTGGACTCACACACAGGTGGGTTTCTGCCTTCGTCACCCCC
>CABHPH010151172.1:24887-53907 GCA_902168325.1 Peromyscus nudipes | reverse complement strand
ATTCAGTTGAGCCTTAGTCAGTTTCCATGAGATTGTAGGTTTTCTGTAGTTTTTGTTTTTGTTGAAATCTAACTTTAAACCATGGTGGTCTGATAGAATGCAGGAGGTTATTCCAATTTTTTGTATCTGTTGAGATTTGCTTTGTGGCCAAGTATGTGGTCGATTTTAGAGAAGGTTCCATGGGGTGCTGAGAAGAAGGTATATTCTTTTTTGTTAGGATGGAATGTTCTGTAGTTATCGATTAAGTCCATTTGAGTCATAACATCAGTTAAGTCCTTTATTTCTCTGTTAAGTTTCGATTTGGGAGATCTGTCCAGTGGTGAAAGTGGGGTGTTGAAGTCTCCCACTATTAATGTGTGGGGTTTTATATGTGGTTTAAGCTTTAGTAATGTTTCTTTTACTTATATGGGTGCCCTTGTGTTTGGGGCATAAATGTTGAGAATTGAAACTTCATCTTGGTGGATCTTTCCTGTGATGAGTACGTGATGCCCTTCTTGATCTCTTTTGATTGATTTTAGTTTGAAGTCTATTTTGCTGGATATTAGGATGGTTACACCAGCTTGTTTTTTAAGACCATTTGATTGGAAAGACACACACAAAAAAAAAAAAATTAGTGTGTGTAAGAAAGAAGAGTACATAGAAGAGTGCATTTAAGGTAGGTAACAGGAAGAACTTGTAGGCACAATTTTGTTCCAGGCTTTCATTTGGGCAAACAACCAGCTCCCAAGTCATGACATAGAAAGTTCATTTTAGTTACGAATGTTCAACCATCTGTTATGCTGGTCCCACCAGCTCTTATAACTTAACCTGTTTGTCTTCATCTGCATTTTGTCTTAGGGCCTTTTACCTTTCTTTCCTTCTCTATATCTTACTTTCACGACTTGGGTCTAGCTTTCTGGCAGCTGCTTGGCTTCTGGCCCCAGGCATGTTCCTCTCTTTCTTCATAGCTCTCTCCTTCTTCTCTCTGGCCTAGATTTCTCCTCTTAGCTATTTTCTCTCTGCCCTTCAGCCCTGCCTGTCCCTCTCCTGCCTAGCTACTGGACATTCAGCTTTTTATTAGACTAAACAAGCTGCCTTAGGCAGACAAGTGAAGCAACAACACATCTTTACATAATCAAACAAATTCAGCAAAAACAAATATAAGACATCTTTACACAGTTAAAGCAATATTCTGTAGCATAAACAAATGTAGTACATCTTTACATAGTTAAAATAATATCCCACAACACATCCCCACTTAGGTGGAGTCTCTTCAATTCCTTGCCAATGTAATAGGTCTGATTAGTAGAGGCAAAGCACTCAGGTTCCTATTCCAATACCAACTCCAGAAATCACTCTCCTCACCATTTTATCACAAAGGACACAAAGCTTCAGGAAGTAAACTGTCCAGTGACACCTGAATAACCCAGGGAGCATCCACGATTCACACTGAAATCCAACGCCACATTCTCCCCACAGCCTCATTCTGCCTTCCCTGGAGAGCAAAAGCCTTCAACAAATGTGACACCTCAGTTTTGTTACCCTTTGCTCTTCTGTCACCTGAGACGGTGCTCTACTAGCAGATCCCCATGTGGCATTTTTGTTGAAACAATAAAATGAATAGCAGAAAAAAAAGTGTAATGGAAATAAGGTCAATTCTTTAAAGGCCTTTAATTCTGCATACATACAATTCTGAATGTTCAAAATTCTGCCATTTGATAATGCACAAAAATACCTTTCTCTTAGAAATATACCCAGTAATATCAAAGTGTAAGAAACCTGTCTTAGCTGACTTTTCTTCTCTACATATTTCCTGAGTTGAAGAGTAGGTTTGAATTATTGATCAAATGAGACCAAGTACACAAACTTTGGGGTCAGTGTATAAATAATTTCTAGATACACATGAACAATACATACTTTGAACTAAGTCTCAAAGAAGTTAATGTGGGGTTGATGAGATGGCTCACACATTAAGAGCATTGGCTATTCTTCCAGAAAGCCTGGGTTTGATTCCAGAAGCATTTTTGGGCCCTCATAACCTCTAGTTCCAGGGCATCCAACACCTTCTTCTGGCCTCTGGGCAATAGGTATGCATGTTGTGCCTAGACTTGTAAGCACACAAAACACCCATACATACAGGTAAAAATAGTTTGAAAAGTTACTATAGCAATGCATATATAACAACAAGTAAACAAATACTCAGATGTTCACTGTCCATTCATAAAACCAAAATAATGCATTTTGTTTCTATTTTTACTTTTATATAAATTTATACAGATAAGAAATGTAAAAAATAAGTCTAGGGAAGTTCAGTGAATGCAGTTATTGCTGATAGTCGATAGAGTATCAGAAGAATTAAGAGTATTTTGTTGTAGCTTTGTTGTTATTTAATCTCTCAGGTTTAGATCTGTGAAATGAAAGTTTACCTTTGATGGGATCAAAGGAATGTTGAAGTCTAGTGAAAATTCAGTAAGTGATAGTTATTATTTTTATTGATAGTATGTCAAATGAATATTTTTTCTTATATTAAAAACAGTTTCCCTTCCCCAACCCCTCCTCCTCCTGTTCCTCCTCCCAGTTCCTCCTCCTGGTTCCTTCTCCCCTCCTATCTAGATCCATACCTTTTTTGTCTCTTGTTAGAAGGCAAACAGGAATCCAAGGAATAGTAATAAATTAAAATAAGATAAATCAAAAACAAACAAAATGGAATATGACAAAATAAACAAACAAGAAAAAGAGCCAAAGACAAAGCACAAGAAATACGTCTAAGCACAGGGATATACACGTCACAAAAAGGCATCATATAAAAACTCCAGAACTATGTGCGCAAAGGACATGTAAGGTAAAGTTACTTTATTTATATTTATTAATATGTTTTCTTATAAATGCATTTTATTTCTTATATATTTCTAAAATGTATTAGAAAATGTATGCTGCATAGCCACACTATCATTCAGATGTTTTGAACATGAGCTAATCCAGAATAAGAAGAATGTGGGCTCTGATGAAAGTTAGTGTTTGACTTTCATTTCTGCATGTCACACTCATGCACACACACACACACACACACACTCAAAGATTTCCTTCAGGCAAACCCTGAAAAGAAGCCCAAGAGATTTCTTGCTCAATTCTTTGCCAAATAAAACCTCCAGACCTTTCAAATTCATTTCCTATGTAAACCCAAGGGGCATAATTGCCTGGCCTGCATTGCCTGTGGTCTATAAGCCATGCTGGCCTACAAAGGATGAAGCAAGTCTGGATCTTTCAAGGATTCTATCAAAAGTTTTATAACAGCACAGGCTCAGAATGAAGCAGAGAAATTTGCATGGTCAATGGATAAAACTCATGTTTTTACAGTGAAAAACATGTCAGTACCTTTCTCCAGTGTCAGGGAGAGAGACAGAGGCAGTGCCAGGCACAGTTCTGTGAATGTATGCAGTACAAGTCGTCCATAAAGTGCACCATAGGAGAAAGAAATTCAGGTTGTAAAGATGCAAAGATGCCCTTGACCTCACGACCCTCTCACTGGTGTGGTGACTTGGAGTTAGTGTGCAGCTGCTTCTCTTTTCCTCTCTTCCACCCAGTAGCACCTTCCAGGGTTATTTTCCATGTGCTGACCTGCAATCATCTTGGTATCAGGTCTTCTTTAATGCTGAGTCTCATGAGGGTAGCTACTCTGCTCTCCTGGTGTCTTCAAAGTTGTCTCTTACAGAAAGCCACACTGGGAATTATTTTCAAGTTCTCTCTCTTACAACTCTTCAATTGGTTCTTTCCAAAATGTCAGTATTTTGCCTCAAGGTTTTTTCTTATTGGCTGTCAGCTTCTGAAAGGAATATGGGAAGGGCACTTAATACCACAGTTACCTGCAAAATCCCTGAGGTCAGACAGGATCAGATTCAATGTCTTAAACTTTCAGTATGGATTGGCATCTCTGTTGCCTCGGTCACATGCTAAAGACAGAAAAGAAAAAAAGCACCCAACTGGCCTCATGGTACAAGGAAGTAAAGCCATCAAGTAAAAAGAGAACACAAAAGAGTTTCTAAGAACCAGAAGTCACTGCTTGAAAATAAGGCTCGGGACTATGGGCAGGTGACACCTCCAAACAGGAGTTAACTAGATATCAGAATGCCAAGGCTGTCTCATATTGAGTCAGAAGATTGCAGATATAGCAAATCAGTGAGAGACATACAAGCATTAAGAATCAGATGATTCTTTAAGCGTGAAAAGAGTGATAGTCCTTGTATATATATGCCAGAACAACAGACTCCTATTGAGTTAATTATTGAACAGTATCACTGGATTAGAAATCTGAAGGAGAATTCAGATCTTCAACTAAGCTAAAAGCAGTCATCAGTTCTTGGAGGTTCAGACTTCATTTCTTTGATCTATGAGGATGATTAAGAGTTGGAACAGACGTAGACCCGGGAGATTGTAAATTTGTAATACAAATCTTAAAAGGTCATATTAATAAAAAAAACAGAGTCAGATATTGGGGTGAATGCTGAAAGATCAGAAAAGCAGAACAAGCCACAGCCACCTTGCCAACTCCTCAACTGATCCTGTTTCCTCAGACTGAAAGCCTCTGAGTCCTCACCTGAATGGATCTCAGCTGAACTGCTGCTAAACTTCCTGCTATCACTTCCTGGGATTAAAGGCATGTGTCCTTCCCAAGCAAGGCATGAAATCTCAAGTGCTGGGATTAAAGGCATGTGCCACCACACCTGGCTCTGTTCCCAGTGTGGTCTTGAACTCACAGAGATCCAGATGGATCTCTGCTTCCCCAGGGATAGGATTAAAGGCGTGTGTGCCACCACTATCTGGCCTCTATGTCTAATTTAGTGGCTGTTCTGTTCTCTGACCCCAGATTAGTTTATTAGGGTGCACAACATATTGGGGAACATAATATATGACCACATATATTTCATTTATATCGTATTTAAAAGCTTTTTGGATGAAGAAATTGAGAACTAGACTTAGAGTCAAAAGACACAACTATTTCTTTATCATAAGCATCATGTCCAATGCCACTTCCATACTTGCAGCCAAGTTTTGAATTTCTACTCTCCAAAACTGTTGTTCTGCTTGCTGCCTTCACAGGCAACTGTAGAGTGGACCATGGTTAATAGTTTACATAACTGTATGATACAAAGTTATCTTTAAAGTTGTATAACTATATGTGAGTATATAGGTATGTTATAACTATGTACGATTATATTTCTATAATTACTATATTAATATACTATGTTAAGATAGCTATTAGGATCATGTTTTATACATGTGTACATTTCAAATTTGTGTGAAATGTATGTTGGCATATACCATCTACATTCATAATCTACACATTACAATTGGGTATTTGGAGATCTTTAAGCTTGACTCACCAGTATACACTTGTGCTATGTCCTTGGAATTAATCAAATTCTAGGCCTCATAATGAAGGCAGGAGTCATAAAAATTTCCTTCAGCATACTTTTGCTGTGCTTTGAAATACAGTCCAAATCCCTCTGTAATTCCAAATAGATAAACATTGGTCTAGCAACCCAATGTCTCCAAGAATCTTTGCATGTGCTGGTTAAGTCCTTCCATTTCTAGTATTATATCTGTGTTAGGTTCGCTTCTCCTTAATTCATAACCATAGAATAATTTAACAGTTTAAATGTAGAAAAGATCTAAGAATGAAAGGAGATATGAAAATGTAAAGTCACTCTTCTATTAAGTATATTTTTTCCTGGAAACTGTGCTGTAACTATCCTAAATATATTTACATGGAATAGATGTTAATATTATTTTTAATATATGTACTTCACTTCTCAGTTTTTACATTCAATATAATAACTATCAATATGGTAACAGTAACAGAAAAAAAGATCTTGGGGAATCGTGATCATTTAATTTCTGTATTTTAATTTTATGGGTGTGGGTGCTTTGTCTGCATATATGTCTGTTTACCATTTGCATGCCTGGTACCTGTAGAGGCCAGAAAATGTCACTGGATCCCCTGGAACTGGAGTTACAGATAACTGTAAGCTGCCATGTGGGTGCTGGAACCAAAACATGGGTGTTCTGGAAGAGCAGCTGCTGCTCTCAGATACTTAGCCAAATTTTGAATTTCCATTTTCCAAAACTAGTAATCTTTAAGAACGTAAGATATTTCAAACCTAAAAATTTGAGTTTTGCATTATGTTATAGTATACAAGATGCTTTATCACAAAGTCCCCCCAAATAGTGACCAAGGTACCCATCACATCCTTGTTTTTGATGAGTTTAAGAGGTCAACAAGTTGTATGAGGTATCTGACATCAACGCGTCCACACTGGAAAAGAGGACACAGCAGCCTGCGGGTTGCAAAGGTACCATGAATAATCTAACAGATAATGGAAGAGGAAATATGTCAGAGAGAATGGCAGCTCAGAAACAGAAGCAAAATAGAACAGGTCACTACAACAGTGAGGAAGGTTTCTCTTTTCTGAGAATAATGGCTGCTGAAGACATGGAACATGAGTTGCTAAGTGGAAGATGTAGCAAGCATGAAGTGCATCACTAGCACTTCACACACTAGGTATAGTGGGATATGCCTGCTATCATCATGTTTAAGGGACATTTGCTGAGCATATTTAATTTTGAATTTAATTTCCCCGACTGCATAAACTGGAAATAGTGGTTCATGAAGGGAGCAGGAAAAAGCACTTTGGTCTGAGTGCTGCCATTTTGACCTCAGACTCTATTTTACCTGTAGGGTGAAATAAAGTTCAGGTTCCCAAGGTTCCATGTTGCTTCTTCTGCATTTATATGCTTTTGACCTGCCAGGAGAATATTATGTATTAAGATCCAGTTCCATGATCTGGAGACACAAAAGCTTATCTGTGTCAAGTGTGAACCTGACCTGAGAAGGATGTTGAACTAATGATGGCTCTTTCCAAATAAATCTCCTCTTTCTTTTCTCTTTTCAGTCCTGCTGCTGAAGGTAAAGGAGTTCAAGGTCACATATGGAGATTCTAATGATATCTATTTTAAAATTTTATAAGCATTTCCTTTGAAATAAAGCATTTATTATAGATGAATACCTTATTCTAAACTTTCCAGCTTAAGGTCCTGTTATAAAGGTTGATAATGAGCTTACTTTAGTTGATGAACAGTGATTTCCCTGCAACATGACATCTTTAATGTTCACTGTCTTTGGCATTAAACATAAGAATTTTTCACATATTACCACACCATACATCAGCACAGGCATGTGTGGATACACACACGCATACATATACAACAAAAGTTTATCAGAATCTTATGGTCTGTAACTTTATTCACGTTGTATCTTCCCTAAATTCCCATTATGACATTGCACTTCTAAACTGTTTCCCCTTCTTTTAGTTCCTTCTCCAGTGAGGCATTGTTTTAACTCCAAGCCAAAAATTAAGAAAAAAAAATCTCAACTCTGTACAAATTATGTATTTTTGTACATATAGGTGGAAATCTAATGGGTAGAAAATACACTGGAAGTGATTGATGTTTCCATTTAGAATTGAGTACCCTGGAGCTTAGATGTCAGCCTGAAGTATTATTCTATTGACTGAGTTGAGGACCCTATCTTTAAATTGGTAAAGAAACATGTATTTTTTTTACAATAGTGAATGTAATTTAAGTCATTTTCTTGATATATCCATACAGTTATGGTTCTACTTTAAACATCTAATAAGTGTTCTGTGTGTTCTTCACCAGCCATCTATGTTCTGTTGATCATCCCAAGAGCAAAGCATTAGGGCACACACACAGACCTTTAAACACAAGAATGATGATGCTATCTTAAGCCAGAAAGAGCTTCTCAAAAGAAATCAACCATGTTGACAACTTTCTTCAAGACTTCTAACCTCTATGAAAAGAAATCAAAAGGCTATAGTTAAGCTACTGAGCTTCAGAATGTGCTTGTTGTAGGAACACTAAAAAGTTGGTACAGTAGTAAGATGTAAACATACAAGAACACTGTCTTGACCCTCATTAGTTCAATACATCAATTTTATCTTCCCATACGCAGTTGAAGAATCAATCAGGAAACTAGAGTAGAAATTTCAGTAGAGGACACTTTCTTCCCTTCTGACTCTTCTGTACACTGTGGCTGGATCTTCAAGGGTGACTTGTTTCAGGGTATTGTTGGATATAAGAGACCTTGCAGAGAATCAAAATGTTTACCGCTTTCCAGAAGCAGCTAGGCTACTGTATCACCTGGCCTCAGAAGTGCCAGGTCTGCACTGAGTGTTGTAACAATGCAGCTCTATCCCTGAAACTAGGAGCAGAAGTAGGGGAGTAAGAAGGCAGATCCCATCTACCCCTCAGCTGCAGTGGTTGATGCCCATGAATAAAAGCCTGCTGTGGAATGTGGACTTCAGGATTCACCAGCAGTAACAAAGAAGACAGCTATAGCGGAATACTCAGGTAAGTTTTGGTATCATATAACTTAGGAAATGCCTGCACTTCAGTGAAAAATAACTCAACCTAACAAGAATAAGGGAGACTTCCATCTCAATTGGGAATAGCAATTAATTGACATGACCAATGAGGTGACAAAAATTTTAGGATTACAATGATCTTCAAGCAGCTATCATAAAAATGCCTTGTGAGCCATTATGAATACAATACAAACAAGTGGGAATACAGAAAACCTCAGCCAATAAATAAAAGATATGAAGAGCCTGAGGGAAATTTTAGAACTACAGAATACAATAACTGAGATTAAAACTCAATGCACTGGCTCAGCAAAAGAAAGAAAGGGATAGAAGAAATAATAAACTTAGAGGAAGAATAACAGCAACCCAATCAGGACAATAAGGAGAATCCAAATCAGGGGAGGGGAGCAAAATAAATCAGATCGCAGCAGAGTTGCGGGACTCTAACAAAATGGCCCAAATTTTATTTTATCAGCATCTACAAGGAGAGAAAAGTGGAGCTTCTTCAAAATATAATGCTTTAACTTTACAAAGTTCACACACACACACACACACACACACACACACACAAACTATCAGTTTTCAGGTTGAGAAGCAGAGGAAGTTCCACAGGAAGTAAAGGAAGATATGGGAGAAAAATCTTGAAAACAACAGGAGATAATGACAGCTTACCTATGAAAAGAAAACACGTGTGTGTGTGTGTGTGTGTGTGTGTGTGTGTGTGTGTGTGTGTGCAGGTGTGGGTGTACAAGTCAGAAGAACCTTGGCTGTCATTTGGAGGAAGGTTTCAAGGTATTGTTAGACATAAGAGACCTTGCAGAAAATCAGTGTTTACCACTTTCCAGAAGCAGCGAGGCCATCATATCACTTGGCCTCAGAAGTGCCAGTTCTGTACTGAGTGTTGTACATAACAAAGCAACCCTATCCCTGAAACTACGGAGGTGTCAGAAGCAGAAGTAGGGTAGTAAGAAGGCGGATCCCATCTACCCCTCAGCTGCATAATGACCTGGAAACTTATTATTAATTATGAAAGCTTGGCCTTAGCTTAGGCTTTTTCCCAACTAGCTCTTATAAAACTTAATTAACCCATATTTATTAATCTACATTCTGCCATATGGCTTGGTTACCTCTTCTTAGTTTGGCACATCTAACTTGCTCCGAGTCTGCTGGTGAAATCACAAATCTAGATTCCTCTTCCCAGTTTCTCTCTTTTTCTGCCTGGAAGCCCCACCTATACCTCCTGCCTAGCCACTGGCCATTCAGCTTTTTATTGCACCATTTACAGCAATACATCTTCACATGGTGTACATACATCCCACAACAGGCATTCTTTCAGTTTAGTTTATACCTCAATTTTTGAGTCAGGGTCTTGCACTGACTTCAAATTCACCACATTTGTTAGTTTGGCTAGCCAACGATCACCAACAATCTTGCAAGTGTTGCCTCCCTGAGGCTGAGATTACAAGCGCATAACCATGCATAACTTTTTATAAATGGCTTCCTGGACCTGAACTCAGGTCCTCATGTTTGCAAGGCAAGGACTTTACTGGCTGAACTATCTTCTCAGCCTGGAAAAAAAATTAAATGAGAGCCAGTTTCTCCTCAGAAACTCTGTAGCCTAGAAAGAAAAGGCAAATGTTCAAGTGTCATGAATAATGGAGTTCAACTTAACCTCATTGCAGATGAGAATACCTCAGCAAGGAAGGGAAAATCCACCCTTGCTCAGATGAAGGAATTCAGACAATTTGTCACAAGAAATTGACCCTGAACAATGGTCTAAAAATGGTTACTAAACTTAAATAACACATAAAAATGAATCTTGGAAATCAAGGAGGCTGAAAAAAATATAATCACTAAAATATCTGTGTAATAAGTAAATTTTACTTCTTCAAATTCCTACATTCTTTTTGATGAAGTAAAATCATAACCTAATGTTTATCTCTTCAAGAGTCTTACATTATCAATAATAAAAGGGTAGATATTAAGAGGCGTAACATTTCTACATCTCTTTTGACTACTGGGAAAAGCAGGAAGATGTGAGAGTTGAATTTATGCAGTGTATAACAACTGCATCATAAAACAAGCAATATAAAATATATATTAAAACTTTAAAAATGGGATAGCATGATGGCTGAATGGGTAAAGTCACTTGCTACCAACACTGATGAACTGAGTTCGATACATGGGACATATGTGGTAGAAGAAAGCACCTGACCCTGTGGCACACGCCACGCCATGCCTGTGCTCACAACCTACTCCAAATAAATAAAGAAAACTGGAAAAGTAACAGTGAAGTGCCACATTAAAAGTAGAGGAGGACAAGCCCTGCATGAAGCCCTAGGCTCAATTCCCAGCACCTCATAAACCAAACATGGTTGTGAATACTTGTGACTACAATACAGAAAGGGAGATACAGGAGGATCAGAAAATCATGTTGTTCTTGGGACAATAAAGACGGAAAGACCAGCTTGGGCTACATGAGACCTGTCTCAAAAGAAAAACAAAACAAAACATTAAAAATAATGTAGATTTCTGAATGGCAGTATAGTGATGGCACATGCCTTTAATACAAAGCAGGCAGATCTCTGATTTGAGGTCAGCCTGGTCTATAGAGTGAATTCCAGGACAGCCAGGACTACACAGAGAACTCTTGTCTCAAAAAAGGAAAATCAAAAAAGAAGAAAAAGAAAAGAAAAATGATGTATACATACCATTTAAATAAAATTTAATTTAAAATTCTCTTTGTTAACCTAGAGAAAATGAAAAAAAAAACATAAAATAGGATGATCAGTGAGAAAATTACCAATTCCTATCTTATCAGTAACTATAACACAGACACACACAGGAGGAGGGGTGGGGGAGTGCAAAGTGTAATAAAAGCCATTATTTAAATCTATGTTATAAAAATTTTTATTTTGTAGCCGGGCGGTGGTGGCGCACACCTTTAATCCCAGCACTCGGGAGGCAGAGGCAGGTGGATCTCTGTGAGTTCGAGGCCAGCCTGGGCTACCAAGTGAGTTCCAGGAAAGGGGCAAAGCCACACAGAGAAACCCTGTCTCGAAAAACCAAAAAAAAAAAAATTATTTTGTATATAATAAGGCAGGTTGAAACTTAAAGTATAGACAGTGTTGTACCATCTAGGGGCTGGAAAAAATGGATTGGTGGTTAAGAACACTTGCTGTTCTTTCAATGGTTCTGGCTTGTTCCCAGCACGTATGTGTTGGGCAGCTTACAACTATCTATAACGCCACTGGGGAAGATTGAAAGACCTTTGCCCCTGTGGGCACCTATGCTGCTTTGCACATATGCATCCCCACCACACATGCACACACACACACACACACACACACACACATAAATAAAAGCTAAAAAAAAATCCTACAAAATTAATAAAACTGATAGAAGAAAAAGACAAATACACTTATATAGCAGGAAAGCTTAAGCAGGCCTCTTTCAAGAGCTGAAAAAACAAATAGACAATAAAAAAATTATGAATACAAGTTCCCAAGTATTTAACATGAGCCAGCAGAGTCTAACGCTTTCAGAATACTAGCATCAATGTACACTATACTCTTCTGAAGTATCTTTGAAACATGTGCCAAGGCAGCATGTATCTTAATCCTCTCTCTCTCTCTCTTTCTCTCTCTCTCTCTCTCTCTCAATTCCTCTCTCTCTCTCTCTCTCTATATATATATATATACATACATACATATATATGTACAGTTATATATTGTTATATATATGTTTATATATAATGTTAATATATTGCAGGCTATCATATATATATATATATAATTCTCTAATATATATTGATACATACTAATAATGGAATTATCAAATGTCCTTGTTCATCATAGACTGAAACCAGAAGTGAATAATACAAACTTACACCAAACTCTATAAACCCTTGAAAATTACAGAGCACATTTTCTTATTTTATTTTTAACTTGTTCTTTTTTGTAATATTTTGTAATATTTATCTCTTTATTTTACATCCACACCATAGTTTTCCCTCCCTTCTCTGCTCCCAGTCCCTCCTGCCCACCTCCCCTCTTCACCCCTCCCTCATCCACTCCTCCTCCATTTCTATTTAGAAAAGGGCAGGCCTCCTCCTCCAACAAAATAAGGCATACTAAAAATGCCTCCCCTTGTATTAATGCTGGGCATTACAACCCATTATGAGGAATAGGTTCTCCTGTTGCCACTGTTAGGAGTCCCATAAGAACACCATGCTACACACTGTCACATATATGCAGAGGGCCTAGGTCAGTCCCATGCAAGCTCCCTGGTTGTTGGTTCAGTCTCTGTGACCTACTATGAGATCCCAGGTTACTATTTAAATAAAATTTAATTTAAAATTGTCTTTGCTAACCTAGAGAAAATGAAAAAAAAACATAAAATAGGATGATCAGTGAGAAAATTACCAAATCCTATCTTATCAGTAACTATAACACAGACACACACAGGGGTCCTTGTGTTATAGTTACTGATATAACTTGATCCTTGATCCCTCTGGCTTCTACAATTCCTCCTCCCTCTCTTCAGTAGATTTTCAAATGAATTAAAAATTTAATGAAACATATCACAGAGATATGTGGTGATATTTTATCTGTGTGCCCTAATAAAGCTTATCTGAGGATCAGAGGAAAAAGCCAGCCACATAGTAAACATAGAAGTCAGGCAATGGTAGCACATGCCTTTAATCCTAGCATTCAGGTGGCAAAGATCCATCTGGATCTCTGTGAGTTCAAAGTCATATGGGAACAGAACCAGGTATGGTGGCACACACCTTTAATTCCAACATTAGTAACCATAAAGGTCTTTAGGTCTGTACAGACAGACAGGAAGTGACAGAGCTGGGCAAAAAGAGGAAGTGATTTAGATGGGCAGAGAAAGGAAGTGAGATTGCAGAACAGAAAGGCATATAGGCGTGGGTGTACAGAAAGTAGCTCGCTCTGGAGGCTGGGGACCAGGAACTAGAGGCTTTTAAACTTTTAGCTTTTGAGCAGCAGCTCAACTGAGATCCATTTCAGTGAGGACTCAGAGGTTTTAAGTCTGAGGATTCGTGGAGACAGAATTGGTTGAGGAGTTGGTGAGATGAGGTTGGCAGTAGCTTGTTCTACTTCTCTGATCTTTCAGAATTCATCCCAATATCTGGCTCCTGGGTTTTTATTAATAAGACCTTTTAAGATTCATGTTACAGAGATATTTGTGGATTGGTATAAAATGGTGGCAAGAAGGAAATTCATAGCACTAAGTGCGTCAATAGAAAATATGAGAAGGCTCAAATGAATAGCACAGGTGACCCTCTCACACACTAGGGAAAGAAAGCTTGAACATGAACGTGGATGCTGCAGGATGGGCCCATACTGCTGGCTGCACTGTGGCAGCCTCAGATGACCATACAGAGCCACAGGATCCCCTCCTGTCATTGTGTGAACTGTGAAAAACATTTTAATTTGAAAAAAAAATAATGATTTTATTATTCTTTGAGAATTTCATTGGATGTATTTTGATAATATTCAACCACTCTCCCCAAGTCCTCCTGTACCGCCTTATCTACCTGACTTCATGCTCTCTCTCTCTCTCTTTCTCATCTATCTCATTTCTCTCTGTCTTAGTTAGCATTTCTATTGATGTGAAGAGACACCATGACCACGGCAACTATTATAAAGGAAAACATTTAATTGGGGTGACTTGCTTATAGTTCAGAGGTTCAGTCCATTACCATCATGGTGGGACATGGCAGTGTGCAGGCTGACATGATGCTGGAGAGTCCTAAATTTTACAAGCATCAGGAAGTGGTTTAAGTGTAACACTTCCTCCAACAAGGCCATACCTCCTAATAGTGCCACTCCCAGTGAGTTTATGGCAGACAATTACGTTCAAATCCCACAATCTCCTTTCCTCCCTTCCCCCCTCTACCACCCTTCTTCCCCCTCTCCCTCCCTGTTCCTCCCTCTTTCTTTCTCTCTCCATCCATCCATTCTGGCTTGTAGGTGCTGACTACTCCTGGGCTTGAGGCCCGCCTTGCAATGTGCTTGTACATCATGAGTCACATTATTAAAGACAACATACTTTCCCTCTCCTGGCAGCTATCATATGTCTATAGCTCTTCAGCTAGGGTATCTGCTTCAGCAAAGCAGCTCAATGCTAGTGTTCTGTTTGCTATCTTCTCTGAATTTAGACACATTTATAATCTGGGAAAACTAGGTGATAGATTCATGGGAATACCCTTCTACTATTTCATATATCCATTTGTGAACCTATAATTCTCAGAATATCATTTTACTTAAAGTGAAAAGACCTGCCTTTTTCTGCTCCTGACCAACATTAGCAGAACCAGGAGCAACTCAGGAAAATGTGCAAAACTCCACACACAGAATTTCAGAAGGAAGTCATTTGTAAACCTAGCACATCATATTTTCAAAGCTGTGAGTGGTATTTTGATGATCTTTTCTGTTATTTGACTAAAGGACTAAAGTTTTTTTTAGACAGTCACCCCTCATCCTCTCATAGTTCTTTAAAAGATTTACTGATATATAGCAAAGCAGAGTGCTGTTGTCAGGTTACCTTCAAAGATATTCTTATATTTCCCAATCAAGAGTCAGGAATGATTATTTTGCTGAGTAATGAGATCTAAATGAGACTCCTTACATCTGATGCTGAAGTTGGATTTTGAAGCCATAGCACTTTAAGTGAGTCATAGACCAAGATGTGTATACCCATAGAGACACAGACTCCTAAACAGAGGTCAAGGATAGAACACAGCAATTCTATGATTCTTATGGAATTACATGACTACCACCTTTCTTCCAGTGAACATGTCAGTTCTCCAGTTCTATGTAGGCATTTGGTTAATATGTAAATCTGGGGAAGAAGACAGTAGTATAATATAGTGAGAATGACTACTACTTTGAAAAACAGAGTGCAGTCATGTAGGGACAATCACCTGTGCAGAGGTGGAGTGATTCATGAACTGGAGAAATGGCCAATTACAGAAAAGTTAGAATCAGGCAATGTCCTTAGTAATTAGTTAGTCTTTATATTGTCTGAACTTGTGTCCTTTCAACCTTGTCCATCCTGGAAGAAAGTATCTATACTATTGGGTGATCTCTTCATTATGTTGCAGTCTTTAATGTATATGTTTTATTTATCAGAGACATTTTCTATTATTTATAACCAAAATCACTGATATGTAAATCACAGGCAAGAAATGGTTATTAAGCCTGATGCTGAAAAAAATTCTGCTAGAGTGAGGAAAACAGTTTTGGCAGAAAATGATTTATAATGAAGGATTTTCTAATTGAATTATCAACTATGCTTTCCTGGAATAAAGTGTTTTTCAAAAATAAGACCCTATAAAACTGACTCGCATCTATTTTGGAACAATGGGAAAAAAAGAGGAATTACAGAACAATGGAATTTTTTGGCTATTTTTAACAACAACTGCAAAGATAAAACTGGCTAGATCAAAACACTGAATTCCCAGTGCACAGCCTGAAATCTCAATTTTTTCCCTGTGATCATGCTACAGCTCCATTTGTGGGTCTGCAAGAGCCAAGAATCCAATGCAAAAACCAAACTTACAGTCTTACAATTTACAGTACCCACTAAACTCAGATAATTACCAAGTCTCTTATGGGAAAGTCAGGAGCTTTGATCAGAATAGAGCTTGAATTCAAGAACTGGTTTCAGACATAAATGGACAGAATAATAAGTCATGGTGTATCCATACCCTCATGCCCTATTTCTCCCATTTAACATAGTCTTTCTTCATTTCCTTGATGCAAATATTTCTTAGAGTAATCACACAATTTTTAAAAGGACAGATAATTATCTTAGTTTTCTACCTTTCATCCATTCAATTATCTACATTACAAACTTTTTACCAATTTAGTTTATAGAAATGAAAACATGTGGAGTGCTTTATATAATTGTTCTCATTCAAATACCTGGAAACACCTTGAATGTACAGGGTGCTTTCAGTTGAAATATAGACAATTGTTGTTATTATGAGGTGCAGATATTTAGTTTGTATAAACTACACAGTATATCTTTCATTGCTGACTTTCTCTTTTATATGTCCCCAACAGAGACCCAGAAAAGCCAGAAGCAATAAAGTACAGACCAGAATGACATTAAACTGTTTTTTTTTACTAAGAGATTTTCTATTCATTTTACATACCAGCCACAGCTTCTCCTGTCCTCTTTCCTCCCAACCCCCAGCCTTTCTCCCCAAATTACCCCCATTCCCACCTCCTCTAAGGCAAGGTCTCCCATGGGGAGTCAACAGAGCCTGATACATTCAGTTGAGGCAGGTCTAAGCCCCTCCTCCCTGCACCAAGGCTGCACAAAGTGTCTCACCATAGGCACTAGGCTCCAAAAAGCCGGCTCATGCAGTAGGGACAGGCCTGGGGCCCCCTATACAGTTTAAGCTCAACAACTGTCCTCACTTATCCAGAGGGCTTCGTCCAGTACCATGGGGGCTCCTTGGGTATTGGTTCACAGTTCATGTGTTTCCACTAGTTTGTCTAGTTGTCTCTGTACTTTTTCCAGTCATGGTCTCTATATCCCTTGCTCATGGAATCCCTCCTCTCTCTCATCCATTGGACTCCTGGAACTCTGCCTGGGATGCAGCCGAGGATCTCTGCATCTGCTACCATCAATCACAGGATGAGGATTCTATGATGACTGTTAGGGTATTCAGCCATCCAATCACCAGAGTAGGTCAGCTCAGGCACCCTCTGGACCATTGTCAGTAGTCTATTGTGGAGTAATCCTTGTGGACTCTTGGGGACCTCCCTAACACTCTGCTTCTCCCTATTCCCATGGTGTCTTCATTTATCATGGTATCTCTTTCATTGCTCTCCCACTCTGTTTCCATTCCAGCTCCAACCTCCCACTCCTCTAAGCTCTCATCCCTTGTCCCTTGCCCTCCATTACCCCCCACCTCCAGTTTACTCATGTAGATCTCATCCATGTCTCCATCAATGGTGATCCTTGCACACTTCCTAGGGTTCTCCTTACTAGCTAGCCTCCCTGGAGCTGTGGGTTGCAGTCTGGTTATTCTTTGCTTTACATCAAGTATACTCCTATGAGTGAGTACATACAATGTTTGACCTTCTGAGTTTCAGTTCCCTCACTCAGGATGATATTTTCTAGTTCCATCCATTTGCCTGCAAACTTCATGATATCTCTGCTGAATAGTACTCCATTGTGTATATGTACCATAATTTCTTTGTCCATTCTTCAGTTGAGGGGCATCTAGGTTGTTTCCAGGTTCTGACTGTTACAAATAATACTGCTATGAACATAGTTGAGCATGTGTCCTTGTAGTATGATTGAGCATTCCTTGGATATATACCCAAGAGTGGTATAACTGGGTCTTGAGGAAGATTGGTTCCCAATTTTCTGAGAAACTTCCATACTGATTTCCAAAGTGGCTGTACAAGTTTGCATTCCCACCAACAGTGGAGGAGTGTTCCCCTTGCTCCACATCCTCTTGACAGGTGTAAGATGGTATCTCAGAGTCATTTTGATTTGCATTTCCCTGATGACTAAGGATGTTGAGCAATTTTTTAAATGTCTTTCAGCCATTTGAGCTTCTTCTATTGAGAATTCTCTGTTTAGCTCTATAGCCCACTTTTTAATTGGACTGGTAGATATTTTGATGTCTAGTTTCTTGAGTTCTTTATATATTCTGGAGATCAACCCTCTGTCAGATGTGGAGTTGTAAAGATCTTTTCCCATTCTGTAGGGTGTCATTTTGTCTTATTGACCATGACCAGTTTCAAGAGGTTCCATTTATTAATTGTTGCTCTCAGTGTCTGTGCTACGGGTATTATATTTAGGAAGTGATCTTTGGTGCCAATGTGTTCAAGACTACTTCCTACTTTCTCTTCTATCAGGTTCAGAGCAACTGGATTTATGCTGAGGTCTTTGATCCACTTGGACTTAAGTTTTGTGCATGATGACAGATATGGATCTATTTGCAGTCTTCTACATGGTGACATGCAGTTATGCGAGCATCATTTGTTGAAGATGCTTTCTTTTTTCCATTGCATAGTTTTGGCTTCTTTGTCAAAAACTAGGTGTTCACACGTGTGTGGATTAATGCCAGGATCTTCAATTCAATTCCATTGCTCCACATGTCAGTTTTTATGCTAGTACCAAGCTGTTTTTATTACTGTAGCTCTATAATAGGGCTTGAAGTCAGGGATCATGATTCCTCCAGAGATTGCTTTATTGTACAGGATTATTTTCGCTATCCTGTTTTTTTGTTGTTGTTGTTGTTGTTGTTGTTATTTTTCCATATGAAGTTGAGTATTGTTCTTTCCAGGTCTGTGAAGTATTGTGTTGGGATTTTGATGGGGATTCCATTTAATCTGTAGATTGCTTTTGGTAAGATTGCCATTTTCACTCTGTTAATCCTACCTATCCATAAGCATGGGGGATCTTTCCATTTTCTGATATCTTCTTTGATTTCTATCTTCAGAGACTTAAAGTTCTTGTCATATAGGTCCTTCATTTGTTTAGTTAGAGTTACCCCAAGGTATTTTATATTATTTTTGGCTATTGTAAAGGGTGATGTTTCTCTGATTTCTTTCTCAGCCCATTTAGCATTTGTATATAGGAGGGCTACTGATTTTTTGATTTTAATCTTGTATCCTGCCACTTTACTGAAGGAATTTATCAGCTATAAGAATTCCCTGGTAGATTTTTTGGGGTTACTTATGTATACTATCATATCATCTGCAAATAGTGAAAGTTTGACTTCTTCCTTTCCAATTTCTATCCCTTTGATCTCCTTTTGTTATCTTATTGCGCTAGCTAGAACTTCAACTACTATATTGAATAAATATGGAGAGAGCGGACAGCCTTTTCTTGTCTTGATTTTAGTGGAATTGCTTTGAGTTTTTCTCCATTTAATGTGATGTTGGCTGTAGGCTTGCTGTAAATTACCTTTATTATGTTTATGTATGTTCTTTGTATTCCTGATCTCTCTAGGACTTTTATCATGAATAGGTGTTGGATTTTGTCAAAGGCTTTTTCAGCATCTAATGAGATGATCATGTGTTTTTTTTTCTTTCAGTTTGTTTATATGGTGTATTACATTGATAGATGTTCATGTGTTGAACCATCCTTGCATCCCTGGGATAAAGCCTACTTGATCATGGTGGATAATTTTTTTTGGTGTGTTCTTGGATTTGGTTTCCCAATATTTTATTGAGTATTTTTGCATCAATGTTCATGAGGGAGCTTGGTCTACAATTTTCTTTCTTTGTTGCATCTTTGTGTGGTTTGGGTATCAGGGTAACTGTAGCCTCATAAAAAGAGTTTGGTAACCTTCCTTCTGTTTCTATTGTGTGAAACAATTTGAAGAGTATTGGAATTAGCTTTTCTTTGAAATTCTGGTAGAATTCTGCACTGAAGCCATCTGGTCCTGGACATTTTTTAGTTGGGAGACTTTTAATGACTGTTTCTATTTCCTTAGAGGTTATTGGCCTATTTAAATAGTTTATCTGGTCTTGATTTAACTTTGGTATGTGGTACCTATCCAGAAAATTGTTCATTTCTTTCAGATTTTCCAATTTTGTGGAGTACAGGTCTTTGAAGTATGACCTGATGATTCTCTGGATTTCTTTGTTGTCTATTGTTATATCTCCCTTTTCATTTCTGATTTTGTTGATTTGGATTCTCTCTCTCTTTGCCTTTTGGTTAATTTGGATAAGGGCTTATCTATCTTGTTGATTTTCTCAAAGAATCAACTCTTTGTTTTATTGATTCTTTTTATTGTTCTCTTTTTTTCTATTTCTTTGATTTTAGCCTTCAATTTGATTATTTCCTGGCATTGATACCTCCTGGGTGAGTTTGCTTCTTTTTGTTCTAGAGCTTTCAGGTGTGCTGTTAAGTCACTAGTGTGAGATTTCTCCATCTTCTTTATGTGGGTATTTAGTGCTATGAATTTCCCTCTTAGCACTGGTTTCATAGTGTCCCATAAGTTTGGGTATGTTATACTTTCATTTTCATTGAATTCTAGGAAATCTTTAATTTTTTTCTTTATTTATTTCTTGACCCATTGGTGATTTATTTGGGCATTGTTCAGTTTCCATGAGATTGTGGACTTTCTGTAAATTTTGTTGTTGTTGAAATCTAACTTTAAACCATAGTGTTTCAATAAAATACAGGAGGTTATTCCAATTTTTTTGTATCTTTTGAGATTTGCTTTGTGTCTGAGCATGTGTTCAATTTTAGAGAAGGTTCTGTGGGGTACTGAGAAGAAGGTATATTCTTTTGTGTTAGGGTAGAATGTTCTGTAGATATCTATTAAATCCATTTGAGTCATAACTTCTGTTAGGTCCCTTATTTGTCTGTTAAGTTTCTGCCTGACAGCTCTATTCAGTGGTGAGAGTGGGATGTTTAAATCTCCCACTACTAATGTGTGGGGTTTGAGGTGCGATTTAAGCTTTAGTAATGTTTCTTTTACAAATGTGGGTACCCTTGTATTTGGGGCATAAATGTTCAGAATTGAGACTTCATCTTGGTGGATTTTCCCTGTGATAAGTATGTAATGTCTCTTTCAATTGATTTTAGTTTGAAGTCTATTTTATTAGATATTAGGATAGCTACACAAGCTTGCTTTTTAAATTCATATGATTGGAAGTCTTGTCCCAGCCTTTTACTCCAAGATATTGTCTGTCTTTATAATTGAGGTGTGTTTCTTGTATGTAGCAGAAGGATGGATCCTGTTTTCATATCCATTCTGTCAGCCTGTGTCTTTTTATAGGTGAATTGAGACCATTGATATTAATGGATATTAATGATTGGTGATTGTTAATTACTGTTATTTTTTAGTGGTAGTGTTGCAGCTCTTAATATTTTTTTCTCTATTATGTATCTTTAATGGTTTAATTATTATGTGGTGAGGGGTCTTTTTTTTATCCATTTTATTAGGTCTTCTGTAAGCATCTGGTACCTTCATAGGCACTTCCTTCTTTAAATTGGGAAAGTTTTCTTCTATGATTTTGGTGAATATATTTTCTGTGCCTTTGAGTTGGTATTCTTCTCCTTCTTCTATCCCTATTATTCTTTGGTTTGGTCTTTTCATGGTGTCCCAAATTTCCTGGATGTTTTGTATTATGACTTTTTTTGCTTTAGTGTTTTCTTTGACTGATGAATCTATTTCCTCTATTGTATCTTCAATTCCAGAGATTCTTTCTTCCATCTCTTGCATTCTGTTGGTTATGCTTGCATCTGTGTTTCCTGTTCGTTTACTCAGATTTTCCATTTCCAGCCTTCCCTCAGTTTGTGTCTTCTTTATTACCTCTATTTCAGTTTTCAAATCTTGGACTTTTTCATTCACCTATTTAATTGCTCTTTGTTGGCTTTCTTTAAGGAATTTATTGATTTCTTCCAAATTTTTGTTTGTCTTTTATTCAAATTTCTTTAAGGGTAGTTTTCATTTCCTCTTTAAAGTCATTTTTAAGGTCTATTTTTTTTTGCTTCTTCTGTGTTAGAGTGTTCAGGTCTTGCTGATGTAACACCACTAGGTTCTGACAGTGCCATATTGGTCTTTATGTTGTTGACTGTATTTTTGCACTGGTGTCTACTCATTCCACTCTGTGCAGGTGCTGTCTATGTCTGAGGGAGCCTCTTTTGGTCCAGTTGTTACTCTTGATCTAATGGGAGCTCTTGGTCTAATCCGGGCTCTTGGTCCAATCTGTTCCCTAGCAATGCAGGGTGTGCTTATCTTCAGTTTTTACTGGTGTCATAGGGGGCTGTTTTCTTGGTGAGGGGGTGGGGGAAGAGGCAGCTAGTTGGTCCCTGGGGCTCCAATGACTTGGGGGAGGGGCACAGGATGTGCCCTAGGGCCTAGGGCTAGGGTCCTGGTCTGCCCAGTCTGGAGATGAGGCCTTACCTGTTCCCAATTGGTGAAGGGTATCGATATTAAACTCTTTTAATAGTTACTGTTGTTGTTGTTTTTGTTTTTTTGTTTTTTGTTGGTGGTAGTATGCATATACATTGAGTGTTATAAACTTGTTGAAAAAATTCAGTTGAACTTGGCTCCCTAATAAAAGATAAAGCAGTGTTTATCATGATAAGAAGAAGGTAATTATGATAATTTAATGCTCTGAGATTATTTAGTGGTTAATTGATTACAATGTTTCTTAAAATCACAATACATTGAAAATACTCTGAAGCTTGTATTACTCAGGATAGGCAAGAGAAGGAAAGAATTACAAATTAAAAATGTATATGCCAAACATATAGCTAAACTTAAAATGGCACAACTCCAACATCACCCATGCCAGAGGTTATAGCCAGGAGAAGAGAGAATTAAAAATGTATTTAGTGATCCAGGTTGATGCTACTGCCAAACTCAATATGTTACTGCCATGAAAGACACTGGGTTACTTTGGAAGGAAGATGAATATGAAATTCAGGAGTCAGAATTATACATGGCAACATCATTTAAGACACCTTATAGGTAACTACAATTAAGTAGTATGATCCAAAATAATCTCAGAGAAGGAGGGAATCTAATGAATTTTGTATATGCAAAGATATTTATGAAAAGCCTGACTTGATTGCCATTCTGTAAATTTATTGACAGTCATTCTAATTCCCAATTCTAATGAGTAGCCCAAGATATCAGGGAAAGGCCTGTGTGGTCAAGTCACCAACTCAGCTACCATTCAGGCCCAGTTCCAGCACTTTGAGTCAGTATATCACATCTATTCTGCCTATGAGCTACTGGAGTAGTGGAAGAGCTAGTCCTGCAGAACCAGTGCCATTACTGAATAGGGCCAGTCCTAGGCTCACTGGCCAGCCTCTCGATAGGAGTCTTTGTGGCTGCAGCCCTAGCTAGCTTGCCCTGCTGGGAGACAGAAAGCACAGGGCAATGGTGCTACCTGAAGCCTACAAGCACAAAGTTTGAGCCCAGAGAGACTCGGGGCAGCAGAGAGGCCATGGAGATGTGCAGCAGCCTGTAGCTTGCATGGGACCTGCCTCCAAATGCCCTGCCTAGCCACAAGATCACACACTACTACTGGGCAACAGCAAGATATCCAAGATGAATCTTAGCAACAGTATAGTATTTATAATGTGTCTGAAACCACAAACCTTGAACCAGACCAATGACTCATTGCAATAAATATTTGCATGTAAAGCTGTTTAGACAAAAAAAAATACTGTGTGGCATGCTGTAGTTTACAATGTCACTATGGCAAACAAATACAAGATGGAGAGGTGGGTAAAATGGAGGAACTGAACAGTGAGTGAGTGGTGGAAAGAGGTGGAAGTGGAGATTTGACATTGGAGTGTGATGGTGGTAACAGGTATGAGAGAGGGCTTCAGTGGAGGGAGTTGGTACACTGGACATGAAGTTGCTAAGTAGAGCTAGCAGAGTGGTGTGCAATAGCCTGGAGATTGCACTCCAAAGCAGCCCCTGAAAAATGCTTCCCAGTTGGACAATCACTCTGATTCTGAACAATAACAGGATATCCAAGATGAAGAAGCATTCATTTTCTGGATTGAACCTCTGTAAAAGACCTCTATAGTCTATGCTGTTCCTGGAGGCCACTTTGGTATCCATGGTCTGTTGCCTCAGGCAGTGTTGAAGCAGGGGTGGGGGATGGGAAGGGTTTCATGAGGATGTCTGTGGTCCTACAACAACTTGGAGCCATGTTGATGTTCCTGGCCCTGAGGGCCATATTAATGTAAGTGATCTGTGCTGTCACCTGAAGCCATGGTGACATCCAGGCCCATGCTGCCACTCAGGGCCATGTCTGGGTCCATGGTCCTACTGAGGCTGGAATTTATGTTGATGTCCATGGGCCATGGAAATGAATGGCCTGTGCTACCACTTGAGGCCATGGTGATGTCTGGGGCTTGTGCCTCTGAAAAGGGCTGCAATAGTGTCCATGGCCTGTGCAGTAGCAAAAAGCCAAATTGATGTCTTTGGTCTGTACTACCACTGGAGACCATACTGAGGTCCTTGGCCCATGCTGACGCTGGGGACCATGTGGATGTCCCAGATCCATGCTTTTGCCAGAAACCATGTTTAAGTACAAGATCTGTGCTCCCACTGACTGTAAAGGCTAAAGAGCTACTTTTGCGTGGTAGTGATGACTGCAGACTCACAGTTGAGAAAGAGAGACATAGAAGCATCTTGTGACAATCCCACCTCCACCCCCAAATAAAATAATAGCCTAGATGAAGAGCTATTGAAAAGAACACTTAAAAATTGTGATAAGGATGCTGAAGTGTAGCTCCCTACAATTAATGGTTTCCTGTGGGGGTGTGGGTAAGGAATGACCCAGCTTTCTTTAAGGGATTGGCCACCAGGAGTTTGACCATGTTCCATTGAGTATATAAGCAACACAAATTAGACTTTTTTGTTTGTTTGTTTGTTTTGTGTTTTTTTTCTTTTTCCTCTTTTTCTATGGGAGGGGTGTTTCAAGGGTAGGGTAGTATATTTGGGAGGACTGGGAAGTGAGGATGCTATGGGTTCTTGTTGTAAAATTCCCTAATAAACTGCAAAAATATTCCGGGGGAAGAAAGATACCATAGAAGAAACTTCTGAGCTGACATCATGGACTGAGAGAATGCATGCTACACTGGCAAAGCAATCTCATCTCTGGGCTAGCACCATTCACCATTGAGATCAGCCTGAAGGAGATAATAATTCAACTCTAATGAATGCTGGCGGCAGGAAAACAGTTTTTTTTTCCTAAAACAGACACTGGATTTAGATTTACTTCTCTGCCCATCATGCTTCTGCCATCCTTATAATTTATAGATTCACTAAATGTCTTTATGTGTCACCCAATGTATAGGTAAATATTTCTTAGAAGGAGTAAATTTTAGACATGAAAAAGGTTGTTTTTTTTTCCTATCATGCAAATTTTGGTCTTTTCTTACAGCTTCAATATCTCTCCTGGTTTAGTCTTTCTGGACTTACAGAATAATTGAAAACCATATTGGAGTCTTATGGCTGTTTAAATTACTCTTAGAACAAAGAAGATGATTCTCAATAAGAGAAAAATACATGTTCTATTCTTCCAAAGTCATCCCTATTTCTGGAACCAAAAGATGCAAGTGGAAGTGTTTCTTTTCATTATTAAAGTCAATGTCCTAAATGACAAAATCTTGTTTTACATAGCAGAAACTGACTTCCATTGATCATAATGCAAGCATTGGCAGCAGTCACCTTTGAGGAAGGTCCCCAGTTACCCAGACCCCATATATTCCACACTTCTGTATAATTCATTTCCCTTGAATGTGGGCTGGATATAAGAGCTTCATTTTAATAAAAAGATTATAGCAAACTTATATGACAACATCAGTTAACTAAAGTAAGCATAGAACATGGCTTTAGTTTTTTCCCATGTCTCTTTCTCCATCACATACTTCAGATAGAGAGTTAGTGTCATATTGTACATCCCTATTGTTAGACCCACATGGAAATGAAATAAAACTCTCATTCCAGCACCATATGAAGAACTGAATTCTGTTACCACAGAAGTTATTATAAAAGTGTTTTTCTCTGCTGGAGGCTCCAAATGAGACTACAACCCAAAAACACCTTACTTATAGCCTTAGGGGACACCTGAGAAGGCAGACTCAGTTAACATGTGTCTAAAAGCCTGTACCACCTTGGATAATAAATGTTGCTGCCAAATTCTAGGGTTTTAAATGATTATTAGCTGGGTCTTGAGGGAGGTTGATTCCCAATTTTCTAAAACTGTCATATTGATTTCCAAAGTGACTATACAAGTTTGCATTCCCACCAACAGTGGAGGAGTGTTCCCCCTGCTCCACATCCTCTCCAACATAAGCTGTCTTCAGTGTTTTTGATCTTAGCCATTCTGACAGGTATAAGGTGGTATCTCAGCATCATTTTGATTTGCATTTCCCTGATGACTAAGGATGTTGAGCAATTTCTTAAATGTCTTTCAGCCATTTGAGCTTCTTCTATTGAGAATTCTCTGTTTAGCTCTATAGCCCATTTTTTAATTGGACTGTTGGTTATTTTGATGTCTAATTTCTTGAGTTCTTTATATATTCTGGATATCAGTCCTCTGTCAGATGTGGTGTTGGTGAAGATCTTTTCCCATTCTGTAGGCTGTCATTTTGTCTTGTTGACCATGTCCTTTGCCCTACAAAAGCTTCTCAGTTTCAAGAGGTCCCATTGATTAATTGTTTCTCTCAGTGTCTGTGCTACTGGTGTTATATTTAGGAAGTGAACTCCAATGCCAATGCATTCAAGACTATTTCCTACTTTCTCTTCTATCAGGTTCAGAGAGCCCCCATGGAACTGGACCAGGTCCTCTGGATAAGTGAGACAGTTGATTAGCTTGAACTATTTAGGAGGCCCCCAGGCAGTGGGACTGGGACCTGTCCTTGATTCATGAGCTGGCTTTTTGGAATCTAGGGCCTATACTGAGACATTTTGCTCAGCCTTGGTGTAGGGGGAAGGGAACTGGACCTGCCTCAGCTGAATCTACCAGGCTGGGCTGACTCCCCAGGGGAGACCTTGCCTTGGAGGAGGTTGGAATGGGGGTTGGTTTGGGGGAAGGGCTGGGCGTGGGGAGGAGGGAGGACAGAGGAATCCATGGCTGATATGTAAAATTAAATTAATTATAAAATAAAAATTAAAAAATGTTTATTAGTAGACAACTAACAAAGTACACCAAAGAGATGATGAAATTATATGCACAGAAATGGTTATTGACACAATTATTAATTCAATGTGCTTTAAAGAGAACAGAAAAAATGGTAGGGTTTGTTTCAGATGATATGAAAGGTCATAAATACTGTGGTAATTTGAAAGGAAATGTCTCCCAAAGGGAGTGGAACTATTAGGTGGATGTCCTTGTTAGAGTAGGTGTGGTCTTGTTGGAGGAAGTGTGTCACTGGGGAGGCAGGCTTTGAAGTCTCATACATGCTCAAGCCATGCCCAGTGAGATAGTTCTCTTCCCGTTGCCTGTACAAGATGTAGGACTCTCAGCTACCATGCCAGCACCATGTCTGCCTGCATACCACCATATTCCCTCATGAAGATAATGGACTGAAACTCTGAACTGTAAACACCCAATTAAATGTTTCCCTTTTTAAGAGTTGCCTTGGTCATTGTGTCTCTTCATAGCAAGACATTCATAATACATGGTAAATTGTCTTAAGTGTGATTTTCAAAACATATGCAGTCCAACAATGCCATCTAACTATGTGTTTCATACTAAAACAGCTGTATTCTGTATTTGAATAGACAATACTGCCTTTATTTTCTCCTGTCTACTGCCATAGATTGGTACCATATTGTATTAAATATCTCCCCCTCAGTCTCTCTCTCTCTCCCGTTCCCCCTTCTCTGAGTGTGTGTGTGTGTGTGTGTGTGTGTGTGTGTGTGTGTGTGTACATATGCATGCAGAGGCCAGAAGAGGGCCCCAAATACCCTGGAACTGGAGTTACACACAGTTGTGAGCCAACTGAACTGGGTAACGGGGAAGGAATTCTGGTTCCCTACAAAAGCAGTAAGTGATCTTAACTGCTGAGACATCTATCTGACCCCCAGTAGTATTTTTTGTTTGTTTTGTTTATTAACAGAACCCACCCCTAAAACCCGGGTATCAGCATGTTGAGATGAAATCACAAAAGAACACAAGGAAGAAATGAAAACTGAAAAGAAATGAGCATCAGATCTATCTCTTTTAAGCATGTAAGTGTATAAGACAGATGTTTTGTGCTGTGGTACAGAATTCTGTTCTGAAAAAATAATGTGAGCAAGTATTCAGTATGGGTCTTGAGGAAGTAAAGGAAGGAATTACAGTGCATATGCTTTTTGGTTTGTTGAACATCCAAATGGACTCCTAATTTAATTGAGAATGCTCTTATTTCTATAATAAAAACTTAATAAAGCAGATGATCTCTCTTCCAGCTCTATAACAGCTGTGGCAGGCTGTGCGGCATGGGTTCCTTCTGTTAGATATCCTATCATGATCTCAAGTTTTTAAGATACAACATGGGTTCAGAGGTCACTCAGTATCTAAGGAAACTCCCCTGGATGGGATTTTAAAAGGAAGTTATGCCCACTTTCCATTTATTTACTCATTTTGGTTCACCAATAATTTTGTCAATTCTGGGATTTCTATAATATATTTAATGTTAAATTTACTGGTGATAGTACATGCTTGTTAAAGGGTCCCATTGAGACAGAGTGAAAGATACTCACTCATCCAATAAAATCAAGGTTTATTAGAGAATAAATATTCCAGAAATAGAGACATTTAAAAACATTGTCAAATAAATTTAAAAGAATCAAGGCTAGTATAAAAAACTAGTATAAAGGTGATATAAAGGGGGAAACTAAAAAAATAAGACTAATAAATATTATAAAGACAGAAATGGAAACAATCTGTTTTGTAATCTGTTTTTTGTCTGTATATTTGTTTGTTGTTTTCTGAGGCAAGATCTCATATAACTCAGGCTGGTCTCAAGTTAGCTAGGTAACCTAAGATAACTATAATCCTGATCCTCCTTTATTCACTTCTCACATTCTGAGATTATAGAAGCCCCCACCCCACATCTGTGTATGTCTA
>CABHPH010151172.1:0-19024 GCA_902168325.1 Peromyscus nudipes | reverse complement strand
TCTAAATTTATATAAAAAGATGAACCTTATATGCAGGAAAGATGTACCCTAGATTGGGGTCCTGGGCTGAATAAAAAGGAGGCAGGGAACTGAGCAACAGCGTTTATCAATCTCTGCTTCCTGACAGTGGCTTCGGCGTGATTACTTGTTGCTCGCTCGCTCCTGACACACTACATCCTAATCCTGTGAGCCAAAGTAAACAGCTTCTTTTACCTTGGTTTTGAAGAGGTATTTTAACACAGGAACAACAATGTACCTAATACACTGTGTGTCCCTGGTAAGGTAAATCTTCCAGGAATTTCTCTCTAACAAAAGGTTCTTTAGCCACTTCTTACCTAAGGAGGCAGACACTGCACATCCAGGGGCAGAAGTTCACCAACACAACTTGCTGCTGTTGATTTTTACATTCAGTTCTTTGCTGTCTGCTCGCCATGGTTCTCTTCCATAATGTCTCCATTTTGCTCTACTCTGCCAACTCTTAGAGTCCTGTATTTTCTGATGACTTTCTCTGGTTTACCCAAGAATCTTTACCTTCTCTTCATTTGTTTGTTTTTCTTTAATTCCTTCTTTTTGCTAATATTGGAAATTCAGCATGGCTATGGAAGACTAAATTGTATCTTTAGATCTGTTCCTTAGGGTGGAAAGCTACATGATTTCCCAGATTTTCAGCATTCACATCATGGTACTTTGGACAAAGTCTCGTTTATCAGTGTTCTTTGAAATTGGGGCAAAGTATTGAATAAAACATTCTATTTTTGCCTTTCAAGAAAAATATCTAGGCCATCACCTCTCTTATCCTGCACCACACTGCTATGAATGCAGTATGACTGCATTAACACTTTTAACAATTTAACAAGCATATCATATTTATTCTGGTGGAAGTTAAATTAATTAACCACACTAGACCATTTTTTTTTTTTGCAAATCTGCTAGTCTTGGGATTTTATATCTTTTACTCGTTCAGTTGAACCTTTAAATCACATATACCATATCAATTTTTAAAAATTTGGTCTGCTATTCAGCTTATTATCTATCAATTCTTGTTGTTATACTAGTTGTGAACAATATTTCCCAAATTTAAAATAATGTTTCTAAGGACTTCTTATTTTTTGTTGCTGCTGTATATTCAAACTGTGTATTCTATTAGGTAAATGGACATAGATAATTATGTATTTTGTTACTTCAGGTAAATCTCTAGAAAATACAAAAACCAATTATTCCAGTCATTTATTCATTCAATATATGTTCATTGAAAACTGTGCTGTTTAGGTTTTCGTCGTCATTTTTGTTTTGTCAAGCTGACACACACCAGAGTCATCTGGGAAGAAGGAACCTCAATTCAAAAAAAATGTTTCTGTAAGACAGACCTATAGGCAAGTGCTTCAATGTGATTATCTTCTTGAATGATAACATATGTCATTGTGTTGTTTTAGGTATTATTTCCTAAAATTGTGCAAAATTAGTCTTTTCTTTCTTGTCCATTATGTATGATATTGTTTTCCAATCTTATACTTTGTCTGCATTTCAGCAGTTCTGCAAAGTCACCTGATATCCGTGATTTTTTTTCATTCATTGTCAAGTATTGGGAAACATAAGCATTTTGATTTGTTCTCAATTTTAGAAGAAATCATTATGTTTTTACAAAGGAATTGGGACATTGATATTTGAATATTTTATTACTAGAAATATTTTAAGACAAGAGATTAAATATAACATTAATTTATTCTGTAAATGATTCCAGTAAAATGATAAAACAGAAGGTAAAATTCATGGAAATGCAGAGCAATGGAATAGTGCATCTTGGTGTTTTCCACATTTCTTGTTTTTGCTTCTGAGGCATGCTCTCACTGTGTTGCCCAGCCCATCATGGACAATGTCCATATTTCTTAATGTAGAATGTATAGTGGTTTCCAAGGAATAGGTGTAGAGCATCTAGTTCTGAGGATAAAAGTAACATTGGTGAAAAAAGAAAGTAGAATAAAAACTCCCTTCTCACCCTCTACCTCAGCACCTCTTCCAGGAAGAGGCATACCAATGATGCTTAGTCAGTCATAGCAGGTAGACTTTTCCCTGGGCACACAGATACACTGGGTATTCTGTATTTTTTTCTCTTTGTCTCCAGGAAGAGATTGTGCTGTCACATGAACTGCTCCCAACAATTGCTTTTACATGTTTTAAAATTACTAATTGAAAATATCCATCTACCCACCCAACTTAGATCTAGAGTCATGAAGCATTTGGAATAAAATGATGATTAATTGAAAGTCTCATATTCCAAGTCAGAATAAATCATATATAAAAAGTAAAATTATAATTACAACTGAAATACTTTCTAATAGAAAAGTTCAAGTTGCTATGAAAACCAAAATAAATAAATAAATATATAAAAGGTATTTGACATGTTTTGGCAAAATTTATACAAAGAGGAAACTGTAAGTTCAATCCAGCACTGAGCAGAAACTACCTAGAAAACAGGGAGGAGAGCACCTGTGGCTCTGAGAGCATGTGCACACACCGCTGTGTGAGGACGGTCACTGGGAAGCTTCAGATGGTAGGCATGGTAGGTGGGATGAGAACGGCCCCAATAGGTTTATGTTTGAATACTTGGACCCCAATTGGAAAAACTGTTTAGGAAAGATTAGGAGGTATGGTCCTTTGGGAGGTCCTTTGGTCCCTGGGAGTGGGCTTTGAGGTTTCCATAATTTGATACAGTTCCCTAGTGTGTATCTTCTCTTGCTTGTCAATCAACATGTCAGCTATCAGCTGTTACTTTGTTTTGCCGTCATAGTCTCTAAGCCGCTAAGCCAATTAAATGCTTTCTTTTATATGTTGCCTTGGTCATGGTATTTTATCACAGCAATAGAAAAGTGACTAAAATAGTGGAAAAACTAGAGTGCTTAGCCAAAAGAAAATCCCATTGAGAGAACACAGCAAACCAGAAATGAAAGTGGGACCCAAAATCCAGGGAGTAGCATAGCACATATAATGAGTTAATCAGTCATGGAATTATGGGGGAAATTAATTTTCTTTAAAATTTGAAAGATTACAGTGATTTAAAAAATGTGGTGTTTCTGTGCAACTACTGCCTTTATAGGGAACATATTGTGAGTTTATTTTTGAAATTCAATTGCACTTTGTTTTACCTTTTTTGAGTGTTAGGTTTATCTACCCTCAGTAGCTTTTTAAAGTGCTGCAGCTCGTCTTTGTAGACAGACTGTTCCCTCAGCTTTGTAGATCAATGGGACCTGAAAGTGACTCAGTGCTCCTGAGTTACCCTAGATTAGACATTGCCCCACCTACTTGTCTTCAGCTGCCATTCCCTCCCACTTTTCTGTCTTCAAAATCTTAGCTGGTGTTGTAAACAAAGTTTGATGTCATTTGACAAACTTAAATGTTCATTGAGCCACAATCACAGTCTTGGAATAAGTCCAAGACTTAAACCAAATGCCACCTCTTGCTCATTTTGAAATCCAACTCTTAAATAGTATTTATACAGCATTTACACAGTATGATAAAGTTCAGTTATCATGTTTCCTTTCTTAGCATTTCTCATTAATGCAAACCCATGATACAATCATCAAACAGTCCAGAAGACTCAAAGCAGCAGCTTCATGGTAATGGAGGATGTCCATTGGCTTATAACATGAAATTATCCCAGTAAACAGAAGTGCCACAATTAGACACTTAATGTTCATTATGCACAATGCTGAAAGCAGTAGAAGCTTTATGCTTTAAAAATGTTTTATCAGTATATATTAATTACAGTATATGTTAATTACCTTTTTCCCACCAATCTCCTTTGAGTGGGGGGAGGGAGGCCTGTAGATAAGGATGCATCAGCTGGGAGACTTGGAGCTTAGAGAAACTCCCATCTTTAAAATGGGCTGTTAGCACACCCAAAAGCTTTGCTTGAATGATTGACAGTGTTTCTGTCACACTGGACAATAAACAAATCTGTTCTCAGGAGAGGAGCAGCTCAGTCCTTCCAAGTGCTAGGAGAAACAAACATCTGTGAAAGTTCTCAGCAAAATGTGGAGAAATGGCATGCAAGATTATCTCCCAATGCTAGACTTCTAAATATGACTAGCAATATTTTTTTTCATTTCTGCTATGTTCATGTGATGAACTGCATTGAAGTTTTTCAATATTTAACAATGATGAGAGTGACATTGATATCCATTATAGAGTGCTAGTCCATGCTTCTGTATACCCAAAGAAATGTTAATTCCACACTGAAGGGAAATTAACTGTCTTTAAGAGAAATCCACAATCACTGAAGGAAATTAACTGTCTTTAAGAGAAATCCACAATCACACTCAGAAGTTACAGTGACTCCAAAGCTTACAACAGAAGTGTTTGTTTCATACAAATGGTAATAGTCACATACAAATGTATGCAACCAATGTTATGTAAGTTGTGCAAGCTCCAGTCTGAGAAGTAATGATCAGCGCCTAGAGAGTTAATGGATACAGAGAGAGAATTTTGCATCCAACACACTCACACCTTTGTGGTGCTGCCCAAGGGATAACACATACAACACAGATGGATAAAAGATACTGTGGGTACCTAGGGACAGCTCGGCCTATGGGAAAATGCAGCTGGCATTCTCTGTGAGCCTGAGAGGAAATGTGAAATCTGGGGCTTCTATCCAAGGAGAAAACAAAGGAACATGCTTCAATATCACAGGCTCTTGGAGAAAGCAGATTTTTGTCTTTAAGCTTCTTTGTAACACTCTGTAATATTTTTTGACAGTCTCATGATCCCAGGTCTCCTCATTCTTATTTTGCAGCTGAGTGTTAGCTTCGTCTTTTGATACTCCTACCTCTACCTCCTGAGTCTGGGATAACAGGTGTGAACCACCAAACCTAGTAGATACCCTATTCCTCAAAGAAATTAATTTTTCATTTAGTTATTCTATTTCATATTTAATTTAAATGAGATAATTTTAAAGTTTCACTCATTAGATTTTCTGTCTACTTCCTTCTCATGATTTTTCTTTTCAAGTATTTTATTTTAATTAACTAATTAATTAATTTTGTTTTTCATATTTGTGCACTACATTTACACTACATTACACCACACTACATTTACCACATCTCTCCTCCCTCCACTCTCTTCTATGTCCCCCTCCTTACCATCCTCTCTCAAATTCATGGCTGCTTTATCCATGCTGAGCCCACTTAGTATTTTTCACGTTTAAGTCTTTTGCACTACCCACTTGACAACCAGTTAGTTGTTAACTGTTAGGAGTTCTTCATCTGGCGATGGTGCCATATGTGATTTCTCCCATCCACTTTGGTAAGCCAACTGATGTCATTGCTCAGATCTTGTTTATACAGTTGTATTCTTGAGATCCCATTGGTCCAGCTTCTCTGTGACGTATAGAAGACCGTCTCATAGCAGTGGGGCTGGTACTCAGGCTACTGCAACCGTTTTGCTACCTCTTGCACAAATGCCTTCCAGTCCTAGGTGTAGCAGCAGCATTCATATTGGTAAATTGGGGCTGGATACCCTACAAGTAGTTGATTTCTGCATTTTTACTAGCTGTGGGTTTCTGTGACGGTCTCCATCGCCTTCCTTCATGAGGGGTAGGAACTACACTTCTCTGATTGTGTGGATAAATATGTAAAATATTACTGGCTTGTAGGTAGGTTCTTCTCTGTGTTAGCTGGACTCACCAGCCTTGGATAGTTGGCTAAGTTTACAGTACCAGGCATGAATTCCCTCTTACTGAATGGGACTTAAGTCCAATTATACTACTCTTGTTTACTCCCAAGATATAAGTGCCTCTATTGTGATGTAGCATGAATTATTATTGATCTAATAATAAAAACCCGGAGTCAGATATCAGGGTGAAAGCTGAAAGATTAGAGAAGCAGAGCAGTCAGCCACTAAAGAGACTTCTTACCCCTACCGAATCCTCAGCTTGAAAGGGAGCAAGCTCCTATCTCCACCCTGCCTTATTACTTCCTCTCTCAGCCCAGCCACATCACTTCCTGTCTCCACCTCCCTAGTTCTAGGATTAAAGGCATGAGATCCCAAGTGCCAAGATCAAAGGCTTGTGCCACTACTGCCTGGTTCTGTTTCTCTTTTAGACTGGATCAATCTTTGGTAGCCCAGGGTGGCCTTGAACTCACAGAGATCCATCTACTTCTGCTGCCCTGAGTGCTGGGATTAAAGTTGTGTGCCAGTACTCCCTGGCCTCTATGGCAAACTAGTGGTTTAGCTCCACACTCTGATCTTCAGACAAGCTTTATCTGTTAGATCACAAAGAAAATATCACCACACTGTATCTTTAGGGATATCTTTCATGCTTGACATTGTTGTGATTCATAAGCATCACGGCTGGAAATGCATGATGTCTTCAGCAATAGGGACTGGCCTTCAATTTCGGGGAGGCAACCAGTGCATCAGAAATATCTTATCTTGGAAGCCACTTGGACAGTCCTGTTCAACAAATACCATATTTTCTCAAAACTGGTACTGTGGACTTTGTTATATATTTTGCAGATCTTAAAAAGGAAGATACAGGTTCTAAGAATGAAGAAATGGAAAAAGTCCTTGGGGCAGGATTTAATAAGGGATGAATGGCATTATCAGGGAAAAGGGAAGAGGATGTGGTACCTTGCACAGTTTTCAGTTTCTGCTTTTTAAAATTTTCATTGTACACATTTTTCACCTCCATGGTTAGATTTTCTTCCATGAATTGAGGATCTTGTGAGTGGTATCTTTCCCTTGATTCTCTCCACAATATCTTTGTCATTTGTGTATAAGAAGACCTCTGATTTTTTGTTTTGTTTTTACTTTATATACTCCACTTTGATGAATGTATTTATCATCTATAGGAATTTTTGGTGGAGTCTTTAGTGGCTTTTAAGTATTGAGTCATATCATACACAATAAAGATACTAGAACTGCTTCCTTTTCTGTGTGCAGTCCCTTTGTTTCCTTAAATTAATATATCAATACATTGACTGTGGTAAATATTTTTTTTGATTTTTTGATGAGTCTATGCTCATTGGAAATATTTGTCTAATCTTGTTTTGTTGGATCTTGGTACGGTTTTGGTATCAGGGTAGTATTAACTTTGTAAAAAGAATCTGAAATGTCCTTTTGACTTGTATTTTGCAGAATAGTTTGAGGATGATTGGTATTAGCACCTCTTTGAAGGTCTAGTAGAATTTTGCATTGAACCTATCCCCTCCTGAGATTTTCCTACTTGGGAGAATTTTAATTACTACTTATATCTCACTGGATGCTATGGGTCTATTTAAATTATTTACTGTATCTTGATTTAACTTTGGTATGACATATTCTTTTAGATTTTTGTGGGGGGAGGCACAGAGACTCCATAGTGTGGCTTATTCCATCTTGACTCAAATTCAGAGAATCTGATCTTGTTTTGCCCCACAAGGCTGCATAATGGAATGTTTTGGCCTAAGGCGTGGTTACCAGGTGTCTTATACTTCATGGTCTAATGACAGGATGTTTTGCTTTAAGGCATGGCTACTAGGTGTTTTGAGAATTAAGGAAGTGTTTACACTTGTCTGTACTTTGTACCTTGAACCATTGAGTCCTTGAGAGGGGGAAGTCTTTTGCCTCTCCCCTTGCTGATGTGTAAAAGCCCACAAGGAATAAACTCTGGGTGACTGTGGTATTGACCCAGAGGCCTCCCCACCATGCTATTCCGTGTCTCTGTCTTTTTCTTTTATGTCACCTATGCCTCTATTTTTTCATATCTATTATTTCTTAATCCTTATTCCTCCCTTCAAGGACTGTCCAAAGGTTGGGCTGGACTCGACAGTTGTGCGGTTTGGTTTAAATAGATTTTTAAGGCATTTTCATATTCTCAGATTTTTTTTCAGTGTCCTCTGAAATGTGTACCATTTCTTCTCTAATTTTATTGGATTCTCTCTCTCTCTCTCTCTCTCTCTCTCTCTCTCTCTCAGCTAAGTTGGGTATATCAAGCTTCTTCTTTTCAAAGAACTAATTATTTCTTGTTTGTTTGTTTTTAAATTTGGTTCTATTGTATTAATTTCAGCCCTAATTTTGATACTTTCTTTCTGTCTACTTTCTTTGATATTGATTGTTCTTGTTTTCTAAGGCCTTTGGATGCATCATCAAGTTATTAATTTGAGATTTATCAGTTTCTCCCTTCACCTTTTCAAATTCATGTCGTCTTGCTCTTTATTATTCTATATATAAGCATATATTTAGGGTGCTCATTTCTTGGAAGATGAATTTTATCTCTCTTGGCTGTTTTTAGATGCCTGTAGCTCTTCATCTAAGGGTGGGTCGCCATAAGTTTCTCCCCATCTACTATGGCATGTCAACTGACATTGTCACTATTCAGGTTTTATTTAAGCAGTCATATTTTTGAGATTTCTTGGGTGTGGCTTCTGTGTTATATCTAGATGTATCAGTTATACAGTAGGTATCCTGGTCCTCTGCTCTTACAGTCTTCCACCCTCTCTTATACAAGATTCACTGACTAATGTTTCAGAGTTGTATTGTATATTTATCAATTTGGGTTAAGCAATGCACAGTCAGGTGTTCTCTTCACTTTGAGTAGTTGTGGCTTTCTATAATTGTTTCTGTGTAGTGTAAAAAGAAGCTTTTATGATGAGGTGTGAGATGTACACCTATCTCTGAGTACAAGGATAAGTATTTAGAATGCAGTTAGGAATGAAACTGATTTAGGGATGTGACAATGGATTCTCCTGTGAGAACTATGACCTACCAAGCCATGAATGATTGGCTAGGTTTTCAATACTGTGTATGATTTCCCTCAGGTTCAGTGGTACTTTCTCTCCTGTTAAGTAAAGTCCAATAAGATAACTGTTGTTACTGAAAAGAGAAAATTTCCACTATTTTATCTTTAGGGATATTTTAGAATGCTGGTAATTGTTTTGGCTCATAGGCAGGTCTGTCAAAGCATTCCTCAGGGAAGAGGCTTTTGGATGAGACCTAGCATGATTTCTCTAAGTCCTGTGTCCAAAACATGTGGTGTCTTCAAAAATAATAATGACCTCTAGCTCTTGGAGGCAATAAATTATATTTATAAGCAATAGCAATGAAATCTCATTGAAGCCTCTGAATAATAACTTGAAAGGTGGTTTCTCATACCTGGCACTGGGGTATTTGTTAGAGTCCATGGGTCTTAGGGTTGGTGGGAGATTTTGTCTCCTCAAGTAGAATAAGGGGAGTTAAACTCTATCCACATGTATATACATACACTTACATGTAGTTTATATAATTTCAGTTAAATATAAAATAATCCCTCATTCTCTTTTCCAGAATATTTAGTGTTATTTATCTCTTCTCTTGTCTCTGTATTGATCTGTGGTGGTATTGTGTTCCCCAAAATATTGTGCACGCTAATAAACTTATCTGGAGTCAGAGACAGAACAGCCACAATATTAAACATAGAAGTTAGGCAGTGGTAACACACGCCTTTAATCCTAACATTCCAGAGATAGAAATCCCTCTGGATCTCTGTGAGTTCAAGGCCACATTGGAAACGGCCAGGCATGGTGACACACGCCTTTAATCCCAGAAAGCGAGCCTTTAATCCCAGGGAGTGGTGGTAGAAGGCAGAAAGATATATAAGGCGTGAGGACCAGAAACTAGAAGATTTGGCTGGTTAAGCTTTCAGGCTTTGGAGCACAGTTCAACTGAGAGCCATTCAGATATGAGGACACAGAGGCTTCCAGTCTGAGGAAACAAGACCAGCCGAGAAGTTGGCCAGGTGAGGTTAGCTGTGGTTTGTTCTGTCTCTCTGACCTTCCAGTGTTTGCCCCAATACCTGGCTCAGGTTTGATTTTATTAATAAGACTCTTTAAGATTTTTGCTACATTGATCCTCCCAATTAAAGACCTCACTCCATCACTTCTCCAATTTCTTGCTTCATATACTTCTCAAGCACTTCCCCACTTACCACCCTTGTCCCTTTTTTCTTTCCTGGTGTCTGTAGTTACTTCAGGTTACATAGTCACATCTGAAAATTTCAAGCTAGGAATAACAGAGTGGAGAGAACATGTGATCTTGTCTTTTGGGGTCTGAATAACCTCAGTCAATGTAATATTTTCTAGTTCCATCTATTTATGTGAAAATTTCGTGAGTTCATTTTTTTTGTACACATGAGTATTTGATTGTGTTTATGTACCACATTTTCATTATCTTTTTTTCAGTTGAAGGACATTTTATGTTCTTTGCTTTTCTAATCTACTGTGAATAGAATGACAATGAACATGTCTGAACAAGTATCTATGGAGTAGAATATCAAATCCTTTGGACACATACCAAGGTATGATAGAGCTGAGTCATGTGGTAGATTTACTTTTAGCTTTTGAGAATTCTCAATATTGAGTCTCAGAGTGGCTGCATCAGTTTACAATCCCATCAACTGTAAATGAGAGGTCCCATTTTCCTACCTTCTATCTAGAACTTTTTAAAGTTTTTTTTTTTTTTTTTGTAGATCTTAGCTGTTTGACTAGGGTGAGATAAAATATAAGAGTTGTTTTAATTTTCATTGCCCAAATTGCTATGGCTGATGAACACTTTTTGAGATATTTCTTAGTTATTTTTATTTCATTATTGTAGACTCTCTTTTCAGACCCATAGCCCATTTTTAATGAGTCATTTTTAACTCTTTGTTTCTTTGAATATATATGTATGTATATATCTATAGATATAACAATTATCTTCTGAATATATAGCTAGTAAAATTCTTCTCTCACTCCAGGGGCTACATATTACCTGGTATTTTTTTGTTACCTATAAAGAAGCCTTTTAGTTTTATGAGGCCCTGCTTGTCAGTCTTTGGCAAATGGGGTTCTGGTCAAAAACGTTTTTCTTAACTTTGTAAGGTACTGCGTATGTTTTCTTCTAGCAGTTTTAACACTTCCAATTTTATCTTGAGATATTTGATTCATTTGGAGTTAATTTTTGTGAGGGGTGATAGATATGGGTCTCATTTGATTCTTCTATGCGTAGACATCCAGTTTTCCAAACACAGTCTGTTGAAGATGATACCTGTTTTCCAGTGTATGTTATGGGAACCCTTGTCAAATATCAGTTAGCTATAGTTACATATGCTTCTGTTTAATTCTTCTGTTTTGTTCCACTGTTCTACAGGCCTATTTTTGTGCCAGTACCCATAAAAGTTTTATTAATCTAGCTCTATAATGTATCTTGATATCTGAAAGGTTCAGTGTTTTTTGTTTGTTTAATTTTTTGTTTTGTGAAAGATTTCTTTGGCTATCTGGGGTTTTGATTCTGTATGAATTTTGGTGGGTTGTTTTTCTATTTCTGAGATAAATGATACGAGTGTTTTGACTGGTATTGTATTGAATCTATAAATTGATTTTTGTAAAATGGTCATTTTTATGATATTAATCCAAACAACCCATGATGATGGGAGGATTTTTCACTTCTTTGTATGCAGAAATTATCATGATTTGTTTTCTGTCCCAGGATGTGGTCTACATTAGTGTTTGAGAGAAGCTTGGGTGTGCTACTGAGTAGAATGCATATTTTTTGGTGTTCAGATGGAATATTCTGTAGATATTTATTAGGTCCATTTGAAATATGATATCATTCACTCTCTCTGTCCCCTCTATCTCTGTCTGTCTCTCTGTACTCTCTCTCTCTCTCTCTCTCTCTTTCTGCCTCTCTCTCTCACTCTTGTCCTGATGACCTGTCAAATAGAGAGAGTATGGTATTAAAACCACTCACTATCATTAGTTTAGTGTTAATCTGTGTCTTTAATTCCAGTAATATTTTTTTTCTGAAATCAGGCACATAGGGGTTCTCCCACAGCCAGGATCCATGAATCTCAGAATTAAGGGGTGAAAAAGGAAGTAAATCTACTCACTATCATCCCTAGTGACCCACTAGGAGATATAAACCTATACATATAGCTTCCTTTTGCTGGTCTTTAAATTCTGCTGGCCTATAAGTTTTGGTTCCAGAAGCAGGAGCACTCCTGCCAGAAGCCACAACAAACTTTCCATTAAACACAAAGCACAAAATTCATCCTGGACACTTTGGGCTTCTAATGCCCTTAAAACCAACAGGCTAAGAAAGGAATAATAGTGTTAGGTGGGGTGATTGATCCAGATTCCATAAGAAACTGGATTGCTTCTCCACAATGACGGTAAGAAAGATTAGGTACTAAGATCAGGAGATCCTTTAGAGCATCTTTTGGTGCTACCATATCCTGTCATTAAAGTCAATGGGTAACTAAAATAGCCTAATCCAGGCTGATGACAAAGGGCGCACACTCTTTAGGAATGAAGGCATGGGTCACTCCTCTAGGAAAGAGCCAAGACCTGCTGAAATACTGGCCAATGATGGAGGAAATAGAGAATGGGCACTAGAGGAAGGTAGTTCTAAAGGTCAACTAAGGCCATATGACCAGGTATAAAAATGAGGATTATAGCTGACAGTGGTGTTTCTGTAATATTTTGTTAAGAATGCATTTGTACAGATATTTGTGTTCTTTTTCTTCAATTTCTTTATCATGTGATGTAACACCAACTAAATTATCAATACTTATCATATTTAAGTTTGAGATACTAAAAGAATGTCCCTCAAGAGATATTGTTGCCACCTATTCTAAATTTATAATGAATTTGCTATTGTACTAAGGATAGTTGTATCATGTAGGCATAATTATGACCTGGTGAAATGCATAATGTGTTTATGATTGTACATGTGATAGTTCTATTATGATTAAGTGTCCTTATGACCTTATTATTGTTTTCATTTGGAAGTTAATCATGACATAAGGAGATACAATTGTGTCAAGTTGACAAGAGGTAGACTAGTGATGGTTATTCTTGTTTATCAACTTGATAACATCTGGAATGAACTAAAATCATAAATGAAAGACATACCTGTGAGGGATTTTTCCTTAATTGGAAGTAGATAGAGCCACTTCTAATCCAGACCTTTGAGGTAGGAAGACACAACCCTTTAATCCTGGTTTTGAAGATGGAAGACACACCTTCAATCTGGGCCACACCTTCTTCTGGAAGTCGACATAAGGATATGAAAAAGGAAGCTTTTCCTCTTTGCCTGCTTGCCCTCTCCTTACTAGCAAGTCCATTCCTTGACTGGCAGTAGACCCTACTTCTTTGGTACTTCAGCAAATACTTAAGACTAGCTGAGACATCCAGCCTTGTGGACTTGTAAGCAACTACTAGATTCTTGGTCTTTCTGTTAACAGCCAGTCATTTTGGGATTAGATGAATTGCAGCCTTTAAGTCTTTAAATCACATAAATCCCTTTAGGATAGGGAGGGATCCATTCTAAAAATTCTGTTACTCCAGAGAATCCTGATTAATACAGTGCATATATGTTTGGGATAGAAAAGTTTTCTTGGCTAATTGTTCTCTTGATTAGAAGTGTCCTCGTGGTTAGTATTAGTCAGAAACTATCCAGTATGAGGATGGCAACCCATGTTTTCTTCCTGATACCATTTTACCGGGAAAACATTTATCCATTCTTTTGCTTTAATGTGTGGACTGTCTTTAAAGCTAAGTTTTGGGGTTGTGGTGGTGCATGCCTTTGGCCACAGCACTTGGGAGGCAGAGCCAGGTGGATCTCTGTGAGTTTGAGGCCAGCCTGGGCTACAGAGTGAGATCCAGGACAGGCACTAAAACTACAAGGAGAAACCCTGTCCCAAAAAACCAAAAAAAAAAAAAAAGCTAAGTTTTTGGTTGACAACTGCTGTGGATATCACTCTGTATCAATAAAGCGCTGATTGGCCGGTAGCCAGACAGGAAGTATAGGCGGGACTAACAGAGAGAAAAATTGAGGGAACAGGAAGGTAGAGGAGAGACGGCCCGGAGCCGCGGGCAGGAGAAGGAAGATGTAAGGTACCGGTAAGCCACGAGCCACGTGGCAAAGTAGAGATTAATAGAAATGGGCTAAATATAAGAGTAAGAGCTAGACAATGATAGGCCTGAGCTAATGGCCAAGCAGTTTAAATAATGTAAGCGTCTGTGTGTTTATTTTATAAGTGGGCTCGGAGACTGGCGGGACTTGGGAGCTGGAGACTGGCGGGTGGCAGAGATTTGTCCTGACTGTGGGCCCAGCAGGAAAACTCTAGCTACAGACAACAGAAATAGTAATTTTGTTTCTTAATCCATTCAGCCAAAACATGTATTTTCATTGAATACTTGAGGATATTCCTAATATCTGAAGTTATTATTGAAAGGTGTGTACTGATTGAAGTCATTTTATGTTATTTTTTTCTGCTTGTCTTCTTAGCTGTATTCTGTGTTTTAGGAATTACAGATATGTTTGTTATCCTTCTAGACTCTTCTGGCTGTTCATATTGTGGTCTTTGATCTATAGTATTTCTTTCAGTATTCTTTTTATGTTGGTTTGGAGGACATGAATCTTTCAGCTTGTTTGTATCATGGAATTTTTTCTTTCTCATTCAAATGTGGCATTAGTTATCCTAGGTAAGCCTAGGTTGCCAGTCACAGTCTTTCAGAATTCGGATTATATTTCTCCAGGGTCTTCTGGCTTTCAAAGTGTTGATTGAAAAGTCAGTTGTTATTCTGATGGTTTTTCATTTATATGAAATTTTTTCTCTTTAAGCTTTTAATAATATTTATTTCTTCTTTATATTTAGTATCTCAATTATTAGATGCCCTGGCGAATTTCTTTTCTAATACTGTGTATTTGGTGTCTGTGTGTTTCTTTTATCTGAATGAATATATCTTCTTTAGCTTTAGAAAGTTTCCTTCTATGATCTTACTGAAGATCAGTTTTATGCCATTTACCTGCGTTTCTTGTCCTTTTTCTATGTCTATAATTTGAAATTTTGATTTTTCCATGGTATTCCACTATTCCTATCTATTCCTAATGTGTTTTTAAAAATAAACTCTCATACTCTCTGCTTATATGGTCTAATTACTCTCTTTTATCTTTGAGTATTGAGTATTCTTTCTTCTACTTGATCCATTATACTTGTGTGGCTCTCTTATGAGTTTTTAATTGAGTTATTGAGTCTTTCAGTTATGTCTTCATTTCAGCATAGGTTCTCTTCAATATGTCTATATATTTATTTCTTCTAAAATCCTCTCTTGTACTTGTTGTTTCATTCAGCCTCATATTTGTGTTTTCTTGGGTATCATTCAAATATGTATTCTCTTTAAGTTCATCCTCTTTAAGTTCCACTAACTATTTATGTTTAACTCCTTGAATTCTTTGATGAAGTTTATGATTGTTCATTTAAGTTCTGTCTCCTGGTGTTCATCTAATTTCCATTAGAGAACATTTCTAAAGGACTGGTGGGGTTGGGATTGAGACATAGTGTCTTAACTTTGCAACTATTTGTGATGAGATCTGAGCATATGGACTTCTTGTTTGTGTTGTGTCCCTGATGTACACATAGCAGGCTGGGATGGTGAAGAGGATGTTCCACATGTCCAGAATCTAGGGGCTAGAAAAGATACATTCAGATCTCATGATACTCTTTGGGGTCCCTGATTATAGGACCAAGGTTAAGTGTTTGAACTGGGGAGGATGCAGATAGAGTAAGGCTAGGAAGGGTCAGCTAGCTGGGATGTATGTCCTATAGATTTTGGTATGCTGTATTTTCACTTTCATTTCAATCTAGTAATTTTTAAATGCTCTTTTTGATTTCTTTCCTCATTCAGTTTTGATTCAGTGGTGTGTTGGTTAGCTTTAATGAGCTGGCAAATATTCTGTCCCTCCTTTTGTCATTAATATCCAATATTAATTCATGGTAATCAGATAGAATGCAGGATGTGATTACATTTTTCTTTTATTTGTTGAGACTTGCTTTGCATATCAACATGTGATCTGTTTTTGAGAATGTCCCATAGCTTCTGGGAGGAACAAATATTGTTTAGTGTTCTGGTAAAATATTCTGGAGACACCTTTTAGATCCATTGATTATGATCTCATTTAACTCGAGTCTTTCTCTATTTAGGTTTTCTCCTGATGACCTATCTATTGCTGAGACTAGGGTATTAAAAATAAAGCAAACAAATAAATAAGAAACATCATCACTGCATTGTGTTGTAGTCATTCTGTGGTTTTAAGTACAGTATGTCTCTTTTATGAAATTGGGTGTTCCTTTTTTTGGTGCATCTTTGCATAAGACTGCAAGATTCTATTGTTGGATATTTCTTCAAGCACAAAATGTCACTCCATTCACTCCTTATATTTTTTGATAAATTTAGGTTATATGAAATATTTGTGTCAGATATTAGAATTACTATACATTCTTGTTTCTTAGTCCTGTTTCCTTAGAATACTTTTCCCCCCTTTACTCAAAGGTGCTATCAATCACCCACTGTGAGGTACATTTCTCAGCAGAAGCAAAGACATGGACCCTGTTTCTGTGGCAACCAGTTAGTCTGTCTCTCTTAATTTGAGAGTAGTATCCATTAATACTAAGTGATATTATTAAAATATATATATGAATTCCTATCATTTTGTTGTTTTGTGGTATTCTATTAGAAATATTTTGATTTGTTGTTTTATATTTATTTGTATCCTATAAATTCTTGGGCATATTTAATCTACTCTTCAAAGTAATACCTACTGTAGGTCTGTTTTTTCCAGTGGTCATAAATCCTCAAATCTGTTTTTATCATGGAAAAATTTCATTTCTCTATTAATTATGACTGAAGGTTTTGCTGAATATAATAGTCTGGGCTGGCATCAGTGTTCTTTCAATTTAATGAACATTTGTAGAATCCCTTCTGGATTTTGTAGTCTGAAATCAAAGTAACAAATAAAGAATCTGCTGTTATTTTGATGGACCTGTCTTCATATGTGACTTTATTTTTCTCTCCTTTTCCTTTCAATATCCTGTATTCTGTACACTTACTGTTTGGACTGTTATATGATGTGGGTATTTATTGTCTGGTCTTGTCTGTTTGGTGTTCTGTATGCCTCTTGGACCTTTGTAGATATCTTTTCCCTTAAATTTTGGAAGTTTTCTTCTAAAATGTTTCCTATGCTTTTTATTTGTGTCTCTTCAATGCAAAAGTTATGAATACGCCGGGCGGTGGTGGCGCATGCCTTTAATCCCAGCACTTGGGAGGCAGAGCTAGGTGGATCTCTGTGAGTTCAAGGCCAGCCTGGGCTACCAAGTAAGTTCCAGGAAAGGCGCAAAGCTACACAGAGAAATCCTGTCTCAAAAAACCAAAAAAAAAGTTATGAATACTTATTTTTCATAGGTTTCAGCTTTTTATAGTATTCCAGAGTTCCCAGAATGTTTGCTTCTTGGATTTTTTTGGGGGAGGGGTGTTGAAGTTTTCTTTGAGTGATCCAATTTCTCTTGGTTTCAATACCCGATACTCTCCCTTCCACTTGACTCAATACATTGGTGGTGATTTCCTTTGATTTTTTTGTTTGAATTCATGATTTTTTTCATTTCAAATTTTATTTCACATTGGCTTTTCTTCTGTTTTATTTATTAGATGGTTTTCCTTGTTTCATTCAATGGTTGGAATGTTCAGTTTTCATTCTGTCATTTGTTCATATGCTTTTTGAGTTATTTGGTCATGTTTACTATTGCTATTTTCAATTCATTATCTGTGTCATTCAAGTTACTTTCCTCAGTGGAAATAACTATGGGAGTACCAATCTTTGTCAGAGACTTTTTTGGTTATTCCAGTTTGTGTATTTGAGATTGGACCTGTGGTGGTTTAATGAAAATGGCCCCATATGCCCATAGGGTGTGGCACTATTAGGAGATGTGACCTTGTTGAAGTAGATGCGACCCTATTAGAGGACATTTGTCCCTGGGAAGGCAGGTTTTGAGGTTTCAGAAGCTCAAGCCAGGCCCAGTGTTGCTTTCTCTTTCCTGCTGATTCAGATGTAGAGCCCTCAGCTACCTCTCCATCACCATGTCTACCTGCATGCTGCTGTGCTGACTAACATGATGATAATGGAATAAACCTCTGAACTGTAAGCCAGCCCCAATTAAATGCTTTCCTTTATAAGAGTTGCTGTGATTATGGTGGCTCTTCACAGCAATAAAACCCTAAGACAGGACCTATACATCTGGAATAAGGTTTTTGGCAGTGTTTTTTGACATGGAAATCTTGCCTCTCTTTTGTTGAATGGGTATTTAAAGCTCTGTTTCCTATTGCTCCAACACTGACAAGCTGTATGGGATATAGGGCTCAGTTTTTGAGTAACTCAGTGTTGATGTTTGAATGGAGTATCAGAAGTAATCCTGGCTCAGTTCAAGCTAAGTGGTGTTTCTTATCCCAGGAGTGGACCTTTTGTAAAGTCTGAAAATTCTCATAGTCAATCTTACAGAGTCTGGAAGATGTGCACAGAATTTTTCCTCAGACAGTGGAATTGGCAATGTGAATCTCAGATCCCTTCCAAAAGAAGAATGGCTAGCATGGGGAGCTGGGTGTATCAAAGGCAGTTCAGAACTCATGGTCCTTAGGCATGTCAAGGAGGTGGGCTAGAGTAGGTCTAGTGTCCCCCCTGAAGAGGGACAGACCTTGGGTCTCTGGGATTGATGGAGTTGGTGACATGAATTTAGTCTAGTGTCATCCTGAAAAAGGGCTGCTGAAAGTGGAGCAAGAAGCATGAAACTAATGATTTTTGCATGCTACTTTTGCATCTTGCTACTTTGATGAATGGGTTTGTCAACTGTAGAAATTTTCTGGTGAAGTCTTTAGGGTCATTTATTTATAGAAACATGTCATTTTTGGACAAGGATATTTTTACTTCTTTTTCTATTCATATCCACTTTATCTCAATATGAAATAAATAACTTAAACAGACTCATAACATTCAATGAGATAGATGCAGTAATTTAAAAAAATCTTCCAACTAAGAAAAGCACAGGACCAGATCAATTCAGTGCAGAATTCAAAGATAAGCTAACACCAATATTTGTCATATTAGTCAGTTAATTAGAAAGTGAAGGAACATTTCCAAATTGTTACTACAAAGGCAGCATCACCCTGATACAAAAACCAGACAAAGATCCAAGGAAAGGGAAAAT
>CABHPH010151171.1:12857-40095 GCA_902168325.1 Peromyscus nudipes | reverse complement strand
ACATACATACACACAGACACACACACACGCACACACACACACACACAGACACACACACACACGCACACACACAGGATACCTTTAAATGAAAGATTTCTGCCTTTCTTATCCCCCCAGGATCACATTGGAACTGTCTTAAAGAGACAGGCACCCCTAGAGCCGTTGTTTTTATTTAAGTCGTTACTTATCTAACATGGTCAGTGTGTGCAGTGTGTGTGTGTATGTGTGTGTGTGTGTGTACATATGTGTTTATGTACGTGTGTATGTATGTGTGTGTATGTGTATGCATATGTGTGTATGTGTGTGTGTGTGTTTGTGTATGTGTGTGTGTTTCAGTTGTTTTGGTTTTCCCCTTGTTTTGTCTTTTTTTTAAACTAAGAAGGACATTTAGGGACACAGCATCTCATGTGATAAAAAATGAAGGAACAATATGTTCACATTTGAATTTTCTTCTCTCACTTTTCCTTTTTTATTATATGGGACTGTTTATCCTGCATAACCAATGGTTAGAAAATATTATATTTAGAACCATTGCCAGGTAATTTAATCTCCCATCCTTTTCCCTTGAGTCCTAAGGAGCCAGAGAAGCTGAGGAAGCCTGTTTAATTACCTGTTCCTCTGAGCTAACTTTAGTCTCGTCTGATGACTCACTGTTCTGAAAGGGAAAAGAAAAATGTTTATTTCCCTTCTGTAATTTCCGAGGAAAAATATGATACGCATCACTTGCTCGACATTTGTATTTACTGCTTTCAGAACGGAGAAAGGGGACAGAGTACTGAAGTTACTTCACGAGACATTCAAGGCAGTAATAAGAGAGAGAGTTACCGTGGGGGGTGGTGGTGACTGAGCCAAACCGCCCTGTGTGAAGAAAGGAAAGCCGGTTATCCTCCAGGAGCAGTTATGTTGCTGCAAATATTTACAATCATTTCCGGTGATTTTTAAATTTGAGGAGTATGTGTCCTACTCTTATAATAGAATGTCTAAAATCTGAGGCAAAATATGTAAAAACCTGAGATATGTTGAAATAGATATGGAAGATTCCTGTATTTCTGACACCTTTCCAACTACGTCTGCTCTGAAGTTGGCCACTCCTACAACCAAAGGAAATGTAATATAGGTCGACGCTGGGACCCAGAATCCAGAGTCAGTCTCAGTTAACTCGCTGCCTCCTGGCTTTGACCTTAAAAACAGCCATCTTGGTGTTGGCATTGCCAGTCATGTGTCCAGGAAACTCTTAAGGCTCGGGTAATCTGGAATGCTGCTTATATATGAAAGAATGGGCAACTCTTCAACTGACTGACAGTTTCTTATTCATACGCTAAGAAAATTACCACGCACTGCGTGATACTACGAGATGGCTGAGAGTGGATTCAGTCAATGGCGTGGGAACATCTTTGATACTGTTCAGTGTTATATAGACCAAAGAAATAATCCATTTTGAGTATTTCCACCTTACAAAATTCAGGAATAGACAGGATTGAATTGAGAAAGCCATTCAGCCCTTTATGGAGTCTGCAGAGGACAACGACATCAATGTTAAATGTAACTGCAACGGTCACAGTTGTGATTTCTTTCACTTCCCCAGGTCTCATGAGAAGCCTAAGAACTGCTGGGCACATATGCCCAGTCCTCTACCCCACCATCTCTGCTCTTCTCCTTCTCCTAAACACAAAAAAGTCCCATATGACACACCCAAGGCACTAAACAGAAAGGGGACAGTTGCTACTGGCATGTCTTCCACCTGCCTCTCAACAGTGCTAGTCTGGGGAATGTCAGAGAAAGGTGCTGCGAACATTTGTCTTTGCTCCATGATGCAGCAAGCAGGCCCAACTGCAAACTACTCCAGTCAGCTATTGCTTGGAATTACCAGAAGAGAGCAAAACATTGGTGTTTTCCCCATTATTTGTAAGCAAGGCATGTCTGTAAGTCTCTGTTTAAATGAAAGAGATTTACAGTGAATGCTTTTAAATCAGTCAGCTAATGGACAAGTTCATAGTATATACTGCAATCTCTGTTCTCGCCCTAGGCAGGGGCAGGACCCAACTCTGGGCTTCTGACTTTGTTTGGTAAATAGTGAGAGTGTTGGGCCCAAACTGCATCCTATGAAAAAGCCAACAGGAAGCCAAGCAATGTGCAAAGCACTCTGAGTTAGTCTTTAACCTTGACCTGCAGCACCAGTCTCAAGAAGTGCAGACTTCCTGGGCCTGGCTCCCTTCTCAGGGGGACAAGAGGTGGCAGCGATCTATCATACGAAGTAAAAATGTAGACCCTTCAGCCACAGTGTTGCTAATGTAAGGTCTTCCTCTAACATTTGTTAAGCATATACCCTGGACAGACTACATCAATCCCTGTGCCTCCATTTCTGCTGATTACAGTGGAAATAAAATACACCTAGTTCATTGTATTGGTGGGAAAATGAGAAATAGGAGTCATACAAAACAGTCAGAACTCTGCCCGGCAGCGGTTCTTGTGTGACTGGTGGTTGGCAACCATGAAGTGACTGAGAGTTCAGCACTCAAGTCAACATCACCATCGTGACAAGGACTCTAGTGTCTTTTCATCCTTCTTCGCTCATTCCTGGGTTCTCTACTCCTTGCCTTCTAGACAGCTCTTGTCTGCAGACTTCAAGTCCTGGTCTCCCAAGGACAGCCAGGTCATTGTCAGTCATCCCCGTGTCCTGTGGTCCCCATCATTATAAAAACAAAACTTAAAAAGGTTTCCTCATCAAATTACACTATGTGGAAACTGAAGCAGCATTTCCTTAAACGAGCTAAAAGTCATAGTTCTTACTACTTGGTATTTACATGCTGTTAGGTTATCACCAGTTTTATCATTTGTCATTGAGTCAACTAGGTTATACTAATCACATATTAAAATTAAAATATTTCAGAGTGTTTTATTTTCTACCTACCATCCATTCTTCTGAGCTCTCAGATTCAGTATTCTGATACCTGGCAACCTAGAAAGAAGAATACACACAATAAACCCACAGGGGAATTCCCAAGGCAGCAATTAGTAACCCTTCACATCCTGGGGAGCAGTGATAGATGACTTTTAGTCTATCTTAGGACCACCTGGGGGTCTTGCTAAAACTCAGCTTTCGGTGTCCATTCTCAGAGAATCTGGGTAGTGGTTCTGAGGTAGGATTCAAGACTTCGAATTTCTAACAGATGCCTAATTAATGCTGATTCTACAACCGAGGGGTGACACCTTGAAGACCATTGCTATGAGGAAGAAGATGAGAATCATAGCTGTATGAACGGAAGTGAACAGAATAAGAAATGTCTTGGCTGATGTTTAAAGAAAACAGCTTCCTAAACAAATGACTATTGTTCTTATCTTACTGAAGCATGCACAACCACCTGGTTCATAGTCACTGAAAACGATGTTGTTTTCAGTATAAGAGGGTGATATCGCTACCATTATACTTACCGGGAGGGCACAGGCTAACCCCCACAGGAACATAAGTAGGATACTGGTCTTCATATTTGCATATGATCCCTCCACCTGTAATGAAAGTCATGGATGTTTCACTTCACGATACAGAAACCAGGATGCCTTCATTTGTACTTTGTTTTTCCTATCAAAAAGCCCTCTTAAATATCTTCATCTTCTGATGAATGAATGGACAGAGGATGCATGCTGCATCTGTATGATGGGAACAGCATTTGACCATAAAATAGAACAAAACACTGATATGTGCTGCGAAGTAGAGGAGCCTTGACAGCATTATGCAGATTGAGAGGGAGACAGATAGAAAAAAAAAACACAGTTGTATGACTCATTTATATAAAGTGTCTAAAATGTGCAAATCTCTAGGCGAAGAAAGCAGATTCGTGGTTTTCAGGGCTTAGAAAGATGGGGTGTTGAGAAGTGATGACTGTGAGGTGCAGATGTCTTTTGTAGGTGATGAAAATATCCTTAAAGGGATTATGGTAAACGTTCATGTCTGTAAAGTACTCTATGCTTCGAACAGAGGAAGTGAAATATAAATTATACCTCCATAAAACTGTTTAAAATGTCAACAAAAACCTCACTCTTCAGAAACAAAACAAAATCTCAAAGAGGACATCTACAAACATTTCTTTACTAATTCATAAGATATAAATGAGAAAATGGTTTAGAGAGAGAGAGAATAGAGACGTTTCCAGATAAATATAAATACTTTATAATAATTCTGCAGTATAGTATTACAGAGCAACCTAGCCAGTTTATTCCCCTAAAATTAACACCTCTTTCTCTCTGTGTCTCTCTCTCCCTCCCTCCATCCCTCCTTCTCTCCCTTTCTCTGCGTGTGTGTGTGTGCGTGTGTGTGTGTGTGTGTGTGTGTGTGTGTGTGTGTGTGTACTCACCCATTTTTATAGCTATATAATAAAGTCTAGACAAAAATAACTTGGTTTTGCATTTTTTGTTTTGGACTTCAAGCCACACACTGTGGCAGGTTTCATATTACAGCCGCAGAAAGCTCTTGATGTCTACTGTGATGCGTTCATACATTATACATGATTATGCTAAATTCTCTTAGGTGTCCTTCACAGCAAGGAAGGGTCTGGAGAAGACTGGAGGTTTGGGGCACGTTTCTGAGTCACATTGAGAGAAACAGCCCAAATCAAGCTGCACTTCATTTCAAACTTTGTGAACCACTGGTTTCAAAAATAATTTGTTCTTTATTTCAACACAGACCTACCCAACACTGGTGTAAAAAGCTATCAAGACACTTTGAAGGAAAATAATTTTCCTGTGGTAGTAAACCCTCACAGCTGCTCTGACAGACATACTTGATTGACTTTCATGTGCTTTTAAAAATTCTGCAAGTTCATTTCAGACCCCCTATTCATTAGTTTCTTTCTTTATATATAAATACATGTTATAAAGTAAAAAGACATTTAAGCCATAGATTCGCAACTTTGCCTATCTATTAGTATAAGATGGGAATTTTAAAAAATATTTTCTTTATTATAATTTTACATACTACATATTAGTTTATTCTTAAGTTCTTTACCTAATATCACCTGGGAAGAACATATTAAAAAATCTTCAACTGTACCTAAAATAAGTCTAATTCAACAGATGAGGTTTCTTACAATCAAAACATTTTTTTAAAGTTCTTAGATTCACTCTTTTGAAAAAGTTTAAAAAAAAATTCCCAAATGCAATTTTCTCAAAAATAACTGCATGTCAATAGCTTTCACTTCCCAGGTGAAGGAAAGTTATGCAAATCTCCTTTACAATTTGAGTAGAGTTATAACTTCATAACTCTATCAAATATCCCAGAAAACACCAGTGACTACTGAATTCTCTTGCATTTCCTTTCATTTCTCTATTACCTAATAACAAAAAGTGGAGATGCAATATTCAGTTACTCTGAACCAATAAAGGTTGTGTGTGGGTTTCCACCAGGAAGGGTGTGGCATCGTTGTTGAAGTGAGTGAGTGAAGTGGGGTGAAGCATAAGGAAGACGCACTTACTTGCTCAGGCCTCTAGAAATGCCATTTAAATCCCAACCTAAAACAGTAATTTCCCCAGTAGAAGACTGGGAATCCAAAACAAGACAACCTAGTGTTGTAGGAGAGCTGATGTTGGCTCCTAGAGAACATAGCCCCATTGAAGAAAATCCAATGTTAAAGCCTATATTGGGTCTTCAATAAGTATTTTTGCTGTCTAATGATGTTTTTGTGAAGTATATTTCCAAATGAAAACACCAAACTCCTGTGAACTTTTTAGCTCCTCTCCAAGAAAGAGTAGAAGATTCTGTATAACAGGTTAACAGGATAGCTACAGACCCATGTGTATATCCTGAGTCCAGAGCCACAAGCTCTCTCCTTCAGTACCTGGTTATAGGACCTCTACATTCAATATGTGGTCTTTTCATAAGAGCACTCAAGTGAGGGAACTCAACAGCCATGACTTGACTCATCAGTTCGGAAGTCACTGTACTAGTGTCTTTCTGCCCTTCTGAATGGTTAGCCCAGAAATGGAAAGATCTAGTAGTCAGGGTCTGGAAAGGGACTGTTGTCTAGTTTCCAAGTATGTCCAAACTCTATGTTAAGTAAAGCAACTTGTTTTCAAATTTCCTCAAAGCTAAGCTTCACTTGTAAGGTATAGATCTTTGGTGTGAACTGAAATGAAGGGATGGGCCAAAGGAAAGAAATCAAAGAGTGGAGAGTCACAGGCTCTTTTTCAACCCTTGGGAAATAACTTAGGTGTATTTTCTTCTTGTTGTTAACCTTGAGAATACTAACTAATCATGTATTTACTTATTAGCCGTTGAGAAATATTTGTTGAGAACAGCCAATGTACCAGGCACTGTTCTAGGTGCTGAAAAACAATGCTTACTACACCATAAAGTAAAAAATGTTATTACTACAATCAACCAATCAGTGCCTACTTTAATTTCTTCACCATTACTCTTGGAAAATCAAGTGGTATTTGATCAGAATGTATATTCTATTAGAATTCAAAGCACTAAATGAATAAATAAAATTTCCCTATCTTTCCCGTGATTGTGATTGCCTCTAGGACAATTGCTATCAACTCAATATTATACACCTTCATCCACAGTGGAATAACTATGAAGTGACCCAAATATAGGTAGTTAAAAAACAAGAAACCTCTAGACATCTGAGACACCCTGGTCCACATCACCATTTGGTGAACAGTAAACTGACTAAACAACCTTTAGAAAATTGTTTGTTCACGTGTTTTTAATCACCAAGATTAAGGTAGGAGAGGCCACAAGAGCGTCAGTTAATCAGAAACCTGAGGTAACCAGGAGTCATTGCTTTTGAAGAGGACACCTTGCTTCCTCCATGCGGCATCTTCCAGACGTCATAAGGAGCACATGACCTGCCCACTCTCTGTCGTGGAGGACAGATACTCCAGCTATTGATGAGGCGATGTAAATGTAGAGAGTAAAATCATGCCTGATGGGAATATATATGTGTGTGTGTGTACCTGAGTGTCCTATCCTAGAAAATGTTCTAAAAGGCAATCCCACTCAACCTTTATTGAAGTCTATCTGCATACAAAGCATCATACTAACGTGAATGTCCAGCTACCCAAATACACACCGTAATTATCCTATGCTCGGTTCACCCCAATGGTCTTGGCATCACCTTTCAGTTGCACACACCTTACAATGACTACCATTGCTCTCGGAAAGGCTACATGCTGTTTAATTTACATGGCTGTGTTTTAAAACTCCTGCCACACAAGCTTAGATCCTTTCCCATTTTCACATCTAAGACATCTACACATAAGAGTTGATTAATTAAAGCTAAACTCCAAGGAGACTTTCCCATCAGCCCCTGTTTAGTAAACTTTCTCTTTCAGAAGTAATTACACAGAGATCCAATTAAAGTATTGCCAGGCAAACACCTGGCTTCTTTGACTTAACGTGTCATTTTAATATCATTTTCTCCTGTGACATTGACCACAAAAACAAAAATAAGAATCTGTTTTCCTCAAAGCTTAGCTGTCCGCACACTCCTCTGAGAATCAACACTTTGTAACATGTACACATTTCGTATTTTTCAAACACCAAAGCAAATGTTACTTTAAAAAATGGAAAAGTGAAAATGTCTTACCCTCTCTAGTTCACAAGGTCTTTTCCCAAAAGGTCAAAAACCAAGTTGAAGTTCTCACAGAGGAATCTCGAAGAAGCGGCTCTCCAGCTGCTGCTCTGAGCACTGGCCTGACCGTGCAGAATTTAAACTCTGCTGCAGGTCCTCGGAAGCCAATCAGCCCTAGGCTGGCGGGGAACTGACATCAGAGGTGTCACGGGGACCCCATCCACCCACGCTTCCTCCAGCTGGCAGAGTGGCCGTTCTCTAAAAAGCTCTTGTGGTTCTCAAATGACTAGACTAGTTCCCATTAAATTGAAGATCTTCCTAAAGCTTCATTTTGCTTTCTAAATATATGTCATTCACATCCATGCAAGCTTGTGGACATCACAAACAATGACAACGTCTTCCGCCCACTAACTGGCCCCAGCAGACCCAGGGATGGGAAAAGGAGAGCCTGGGAGGGGCAGAAAATTTCCTGTTGATGCATACTTCCAGGTAGTACATGAGGGAAGCTACTCAAGGTTTAGATTTTCATAAGTTGTTAGTGTTGAGAATATGGGTTTTATTTCCTCTCTTCTTTTAACAGTCTCTACCCATCCCTTACCCCATCTGTACACAGAGACTCCAAATTCTTACAGATCTAAGGAAGCCATATACCCACAGTTTCATGTGAATAGGAAATGCTAAAGTACCTCCCTCAAGTAACTTTTATTTTTACCAACAAAAAAGAATTTAATCCTCCACTATCCCCTGAAACTACTTAGCACATTTTAGTAATTTTTGAAATCAGGACTGGATTAGAGGAATGCTAACTAGGTGGATCGCGTCCAGAGAAGATTTGCCAGGAGAGTCGACTTCATCACCAAAAATGAAATGAAATGAATAAACACTGTTTACTAGAGTTCTTCCTGAGGAGTGTACTGAAGCTGGTTGAGGGTTCTGGAAGTGGGTTTGGCACCTGCTCAGGAGCATACTCAAATAACAATAGCATACCACTAAATAAACACTTAAATGATATAATATACACCACCAGGCTTTAATTTCCCCAAGAGTAAGGAAGCTTGTTTTGTTAACTGAAGGATATGCAATGCCACAATGTCCCTAATACATGGGGCAGCTCTTGGGTCATCATAAGTACTCAGTAAATATTTTTTTTGAATGAATGGATGGATTGAGGTATACAATTACCTTGACTGAAGTGCCTGCAAGACTCATTCACTTTTTTTAGAAACAACAACCTGGAAACCATTTTCAAATATGTAGATTATTAGACTTACTCAGTGTGAACTTAAAGTGGGGGGGCAGGATCTGGGGGGCCTTGGGCAGGGGGCAGAAGCAGGATGTGTGGGGGAGGGGTTTATTTTCACACAGAGTTGGTTAGAAGGATAGTGTTCATGGAGAGAAGCTCTAAATGACACATGTTCTGTTCTGCTCTGTTCTGTTCTGAATTACACTTCCTGGTGGCTCCACAATCCTGCCTGAAGTCTATCCTGGACAAACTGTATAGTCTTATGTCAAGAGTAGTTCTGGGAAGACTTGGGAAGAGGACATTTAGACTCTCCAAATCCCCACACCCAAACAGAGAACTAGCTAGATGACTAAAAATGAGACAATAGTTAAAACAAAATTGGATGTTTTATTATCTACTGCTGCATTAAAAAAAAAACTATCCTAATACTTTGTATTTGAAAACAGCTGGTAGTTTATTGCCTCTTACAGAGGAGTCTGAAGTCATCTGGGAGTTTGACTGGATTGACTTCCAAGATAGCCCCTTCAAGGGGTCGTTGCCTGCAAACTCAGCAAGAACCATCACTGTGTTCTGGCTGTGAACTGTCCGTATAGGCTGGTGTTCTCACAATATGGTGGCAGAGCCCTAACAGCTACCCAGAATGTCATTTTCTCCACAGTCTATTGGTCACAAATCAGATTCAGAAGAGAACATAGACTCTACGTCGCGATCTGAAGGTCAGGGTAGACGTGCAGAGAACAGGAAATGCTGAGGCGGGCTTTAAGATAAGTCTACTCTACGGCAGGCCAGTCCCACAAAATACAAATTGAGTGAGGACAAAACTGCCTGAGGCTTGCCTCGTCTGTGCCCGTGAGCAGTGCACAGCGATGGGCTAGCTGTCGATGTGAGGGCAGGAGAGCCACAAATAACCAGATGAAAATGACCAAAGTTCATCATAGACTTACATGAAACTGTCAAAGCATGGAAAAAATAGAAAAATTTTCTGAAAGCTAAACCCCATAGACGCAATATATAACCTGATAGACAACAAAAGTATGCTAAAATGATCTAGTTAAGGGGGAGAAATACTATAATTTTCTATTTTAAACGTAACAAATAAAATAGCACAACTGATTATGAAAACAAAATAAAATTTGAATTACCCAGAAATAGAGTGTCAAGAATCAAGAACAGATCTAAAATAAAAGAAGAAAAATTATTTTGAAAGTAAAGACTTATCAAGAATGAAACAAGAAGGAAAAAAAATTAGAACAATCCCTCAAAAGAAATAGAAAAAATAAGAAAATTGCTTTGCACGTAAAAGAATTGAAGAGTGGGAAAGTGTTTAAGAGACAATGTGATGGGGCTGAGCAAATGGCTAAGTGCATGACATGCTTCATGTGCGAGCCTCAGTGTCTCAGTTTGGGTCCTCAGCACCCAAGTAAGGACAGGAGTCCTGCACACCTGTGACCTCAGCACCCATGGAAGGGCAGGATGCTGCACACCTATGACCTCTGCACCCATGTAAGAGCAGGAGTCCTGCACACCTGTGACCTCAGCACCCATGGAAGGGCAGGAGGGATGCACACCTGTGACCTCAGCACCCATGTAAGGGCAGGAGTCCTGCACACCTGTAACCTCAGCACCCATGTAAGACCAGGAGTCCTGCACAACATTGGAAGGCAGGGACAGGAGAATCTGGGTCTCATTGATCGGTCATGTTAGCTCAAACAATGAACTCTGGTTCATTGAACAAACTCTGAAAACTTAAGATGGAGACTCTTGGAGAGACAGCTTGGGGGTGAAGTGTTTGCTGGGCAGGCCTCAGACCTGAGTTTTCCTTCCCAGAATCCAAATAAAGGCCGAGCATGGTGGCACTCATTTGTAATTGAAGCGCTGAGGAAGGGAGCAGAAAGAGGCAGGTCCTAGGGGCTTGCTGGCCAGCCAGTACAGCCAAGAGGGCAAGCTCCTAGAGACCCTATTACATATAAATAAATTAATAAATAAATAAAGTGGAGAGCAGTGGAGGAAGATGTCCAATGTCAACTTCTTGTACACCCATACACATGTGTATACACACAGACACAAATCAATCGATCAATTAATAAAATGGAGGTTAATAGAGGAAGGCACCCCAAGTCACTACACTTGGCACATACATGTACACATACAGAGAGAGAGAGAGAGAGAGAGACTTTTATTGATAATGGTTACAGAAGATACAGATTAGATGATAGAAGCCCTGGAGGTTTCTATAAGTGATCGTAGATATATTACCAAGAACAAAAGCTTCATAATTAAAGAAATTAATTAAAGCATTCCTGAGTTGAAAAAGATTTAAAAACCAATATTTAAAGAGCATGAATGTTGGTCCAGAATAACCACCACCAAGACACATTTGTGTGTGTGTGTGTGTGTGTGTGTGTGTGTGTGTGCACATACATCTGTTGAGTGTGTACTGGTAAGTGTATAAGGGGCAGTGTGAGTACACATGTGTGTGCATGTGTGTGGAAGGCAGAGATGAACCTTAACACTGTATTAATAGCTTGTCTCATTGTTGTTCTGACAAGATATGTGCCCCCAAAACATCCTAAGAAGGTTGAGAGATGGCGCAGTGGGTAGGGGCACTTGTCACACAAGTGCTGTGCGCTATTATTTTAACTGGGAAAAGATGTGTTGCATTTGCTTATGCTACATTTGCTTAATTGTGAAAAGATGCGTTGCTGTTTCATCTTGCCTGCTTAAAGCATCTGATTGGCCTAGTAAAAACTGAGCAGCCAATAGCAGTGCAGGAGAGGGGTAGGTGGGGCTGGCAGACAGAGAGAACAAATAGGTGCTATGGATATCACTCTGTATCAATAAAACACTGATTGGCCGGTAGCCAGACAGGAAGTATAGGCGGGACTAACAGAGAGGAGAATTGAGGAGGAAGGAAGGATAGGGAAACTGGCTGGAGCCACAGCGAGGAGAAGGAAGATGTAAAGTACCGGTAAGCCACGAGCTACGTGGCAAAGTAGAGATTAATAGAAATGGGCTAAATATAAGAGTAAGAGCTAGACAATGATAGGCCTGAGCTAATGGCCAAGCAGTTTAAATAATGTAAGCGTCCGTGTGTTTATTTTATGAATGGGTTCGGTCAGAGAACCAGGGACTGGCAGGACTTGGGAGCTGGAGACTGGCGGGACTTGGGAGCTGGAGAGAAGCTCTCCAGCAACAAATAGGAGGAGAAATCTAGGCTCAGGAAAAGACATAATGAGAAGGAGAAGAGAATGGTGAGAAAGAAGGGAACACTCCTGGACCGGAGTTCAGGCAGCCGCCAGACAGACAGACATGGAGACAGCAGGAGAGTAAGATACACAGAAAGAAAGACAAGAAGCCCCAAGGCAAAACATAGATAAAGAGAAGCAAATTAAAATAAGAGCTCATAATAAGGCCGATTAGTTATGAATATAACTAATAAAAAGTCTCCGTGTCTTTATTTGTGAGCTGATTGGTGGCCCAAAAGATAAAGCCTGTTACACACAAGCCTGCTAACCTGAGTCCAGCCCTGGAACTCACATAAAGGTGAAGAGAGAGAAGAGACCTCACAAAGTTACCCTCTGACCTCTGCGTGAGTACTGTGGCACACATACATGTGCACACAAGCACATACACACACTCACACATGCACATATACACAAACACACATGCACACACCATGTACACATATGATAATAACAAATAAGAAATGTAAAGAGCAACTTAAGGAAGGAAGGTTGAAGGAGTTATTTTGTTCTCGGAGGACCCATCTGTCAGCAGCAGGAAGGAGGACACTTGTGTCCTCAGTCAGAAAACAGTAACAGTGCTAGGGAACAATCCTTTTCTCCATTATGAGTATGTGTTGCTCTCGTTGGTTTAAAAAAGCTGACAGGCCAGTAGCTGAGCAGGAAGTTAGGTGGGAAAGCCAAACTGAGAATGATGGGAAGGAGGAAGGAGGAGTGAGGGAGACACTAGCCAGCCATGGAAAAACAGGGCATATAGAAATGAGGTAACAAACCACCAACCACATGGCAATATATAGATTAATAGAAATGGGCTAATTTAAATTTAAGTGTTAGCTAGTAACAAGCCTGAGCTACTGGCCCAACATTTATAAGTAATATTAAGCCTCTGAGTGATTATTTGGGGCCCAGTGGTCTGGACAGGAAACATCCATTTACATAACAGTGAGGTCAGCCTCACTCAGCACCATTGGTAACCAAACGTAACTTGAGTGCAAAGCCCAGATCACAGCCAGACCACGAGAGAGCTAAGCACAGTTCTTATCACCTGCAGGCAAGACAGTACAACATCCCCCAAAATGGCATGTTCTCACTGAACAAAGAAAGGGAGAGGCTGCTTATTTGAGGGCCTTGCACATATTCACATGGGTGGGCATTTTCCTGCACATGCTCAGCTTACAGTACACACTTTGAGGCATGCTCCATTCAGGTAATAGTTCAAGAACAAAAAAGGCAAGAAGGAACGTTCCCATATAACATATTTTGGGTCAGTGATGTTCAGTGGGGAAGGAGACTCCTTGGGTGCATTCAGGCCCAGCCTACATCACAGGATTAGAACCAGGAACTAGAACCTGCTGGTGACTTATGGCTTATGCCATAACTCCAGTGGTGAGGAGAGAGAAAGCAGGACTCCAGGCAGTAAGGCTTTTGGAAGAGGTAACAGCACACTAGCCTCTCTCCCCACACATCTCCCCTAGCTTCACTGGTTCCTAGTAATCAGATACCCTGAGCCTGCTTGAAATCCATGTAATCCAAAGCATTCTTTGCTGTGGGATGGTCTTTATGTCAAATTGCTCTGATTGGTCAATAAATAAAACACTGATTGGCCAGTGACCAGGCAGGAAGTATAGGCGGGACTAACAGAGAGGAGAATTAAGAGAACAGGAAGCTGAGTGAGGGAGAGTCACTGCCAGCCGCCACCATGACAAGCAGCATGTGAAGACGCCGGTAAGCCACGAGCCACGTGGCAAGGTATAGATGAATAGAAATGGCTTGATTTAAGATATAAGAACAGTTAGCAAGAAGCTTGCCACGGCCATACAGTTTGTAAGCAATATAAGTCTCTGTGTGTTTACCCGGTTGGATCTGAGCTGCTGCGGGACTGGCGGGTTAGAGAGATTTGTCCTGACTGTGGGCCAGGCAGGACCAGAAAAACTCTAGCTACAATTCTTCAAGCTTTCCTGTGGCCAATGGAAGGAACACCTGTAAAGAAGAGTGAAGACGGATCTGCCCTTAGGCCTCCCCAAAGGTTTGCAGCAGCTAACCCCTTTCTCCTTTTCCACTCAGCCTGGACCCCCAACCTATGGAACAGTGCCACCCACATTTAGAGTGGGCCTTTTCACCTGGACTAGAAAATCCCTCACTGACACCCCCAGAGATTTGTGAGCATGACCAGTCTAAATCCCACCAAGCTGACAATCAAAATTAAGCAGCACAGACACATCTTCACTGGCCAAGGGAAGTCTACTTTCACTAGCCAGGGGCCACCTAGCAGGAGGCCGACTGGCCTGCCTATTTCCACCTCCCTAGCACAGAGTGAAGAGCATGAGCCTCCATGTCTGGCTCTTCTGTACAGGGGTTATGAGGACACAGAGCTTGACCTCCTGCTTTTACAATAAATACCTTACAGAATTACCTCCCCAGCCCACCGAGACATGTGCTAATAAAGCTACTGTTTCAATGGTAAAGAAAAGACTCAGGAACCACTTCCTCCAGCTGACTGAGGGACTGGTACAGACAGACAGAAATCACTGAACCTGGCCCTGAGGGGTGCGTGTGACCCTACTGGTTCTGCAGGAGGCCCCGGCTACAGATTCAGAAACCCTCGGAGCCTGATTTGTTGTGTGCCAAGCCATGTCTGCCCAGGGCCTTCCAGGCCTTGCTGACCAGATTCTTGTATCTGCTCCATGAGAGGTCACCTGTAACCCAGGCTAGACATCAATTCAATAGCAGAGAATGACCTTGAACTAACTCCTGCCTCTACTTCCAAAAGGCTGGTTACAGACCTGTTCCATATACTCTTGTCTTTTCTTATTGGTTTTGTTTTCTGATGCATGGTCTCATGCTGAGCACAGGCCAGCCTGGAGCTTGGAGAATCGATTCTGCCTCAGCCTTCCTGGTACTGAGGTCACTGGATTTGCACCGTTAGTTTTGTGACATTCCCTTTTCTTTTTGTTCCTTTTATTGAAAACAGACTTTTTTTCACATAATGTATCTTGATTACCAGCCCCCCACTACTCCCAATTTCCCAACCATCCGCTCCTATCCAGATCCACCCCCTTTCTGTCTCTCATTAGAAAACAAGCGTGTTTCTAAGGGATAATAATTAAATTAAATTAAATTAAATTAAATTAAATTAAATTAAACAAAAACTAACATATTGAGTCGAGCAGTGGTGGTGCACACCTTTAATCCCAGCACACAGGAGGCAGAGCCAGGCGGATCTCTGACTTTGAGGATAGCCTGGCCTACAGAGTGAATTCCAGGACATCCAGGGCTACACAGAGGAACCTGTCTTGAAAAACCAAAAAAAAAAAAAAAAAAGGAACTAACACATTGGAATAGGACAAAACACAAGCAAATAGAAGGAAAAGAGCCCAAGAAAAGGCATAAGAAATAGATAAATAGGGCTGGAGAGATGGCTCAGAGGTTAAGAGTACTGAATGCTCTTCCAGAGGTTCTGAGTTCCATTCCCAGCAACCACATGGTGGCTCACAACCATCTATAATGAGATCTGGTGCCCTCTTCTGGTGTGCAGACATACGTACAAACAGAACACTGTATCCATAATAAATAAATAAATCTTTAAAAAAAGAAATAGATAAATAGATATAGATATGGAGAGATCCACTCATTTGTACATTCAGGAATCCCATAAAAACACTAAACTGGAAGCCATAATATATACATACCCAAAGGACCTGTAGGGTAAGAAAAAGATGTATATTTATCATGATTCATATGATAAAACAATCAAAAGCCCTGATACAGCACTATGAGACAAGGAACCTCCCAAGCAAGACACCCTTGAATTCATTTCCTGTTGACTGTCTGCTGCTGAGCCTTCTACTGCTGGGCATGGGGCCTACCCTTAAGAGTGGTTTGTTTCTCCAGTGAGACTCCCTTGGAGAAAACTAAGTTTTCATTGGCAGTGGTTATCAGTTGGAGATAGCTTCTGGCTTAAGGACGGAGGCGTGTGTCCACCTCTCCTTTTCAGCCCTAAGGCCCCATCTGGTGCAGACCTGTGCAGGCCCTGGGCATGCTGCCTCAGTCTCTGTGAGTTCACATGAGCTTTGATCATGTTGATTTAGGGGTCTTGTTCTCCTGGTGTCCTCCATCCCCTCTGGCTCTTACACTCTTTCTGCCTCCTCTTCCACAGGGTCCCCTGAGCTGAGGGGAGGGATTTGATGGACACATCCCATTGAGGACTGAGTGTTCCAAGGCCTCTCATTCTCTGCATATTGTCCTGCTGAGGGTCTCTATTTGTTCCCATCTGCTACAGGAGAAAGCTTCTCTGATGATGGCTGAGCAAGGCACTGATCTATGAGTATTGTAGAATGTCATTAGGAGTCATTTTATTGTTATAGTCTTTTCATAGACCAGAATTATTTGGTTTTTACCCTGGGGCCCTGGGCTGTCTAGTCTCTCTTGGTTATCCAAGCAGTGTTGGGTATGGGTTCCGTCTCGTTGAGTGGGTCTTAAGTCAAATCAGATGTTGGTTGGTAACTGCCACGAGCTTTGTGCCCCCATCACACTAGCATATCCTGCAGGCAGGACACCATTGTAGATAAAGGGTTTGTTGCTGGGTTGGTGTTTACATGTCTCCTTTGGTAGCATGCAGAGTACCTTCCTGCACCAAAGATGCTAACACATAGGTGTGAAGGCTCTATGTAGGCACCAGCTCAACTTCTCTATGTTCAATGAGTTGTGTAGACATTGTCTTCAGCAATAGGGTCTTGTCAGTTTGTGAAGAGCAACCTAGAGTCTTGGCAACAACCTGGGTTGTTTGGGGGTTCCCATGAGACCTTTTTTGCTAACAACTTAATTAGCTATAAATCATTCCCAGTACTGGGAGCTTCATTTAGTGACAAGAGATGTCCAGTTGGGGCTCTATCTCCCATATTATTTGGCAATTTCAATTAGATCAACTTCATTTTATATATATATATATATATATATATAATATATACACACACACATATATATGTGTGTCTGTGTGTGTGTTCTACTATATTCAGTTTCCATATTACACCTCAGATGCCCTTAATTTTAACTGTCTCTCTCCATATTCCCTCCCTTGTCCCCCTCCCTTCCCTACTTGATCCCCATGTTCCACTCCTCACTCTCCATTCATTCATAACTATCTGTTCTATTTCCCTTTCCTAGGGAGATGAATCTGCACCAACCCACCACCAGTCCCTTACTCTGTACCTGACCTCTGTATTTCTACGGACTGCTGCTTGGTTATCATTGACTTAACAGCTACCATACACATAAATGTGAATATAAGGAGTAGCCAGCAGGTTCCCAGGGAATGCCTGCTGGAGTTGGGGCCTGAGATAGAGTGTAGCTAGAGTTTTCCTGCCGTGCCCACAGTCAGGACAAATCTCCGCCACCCGCCAGTCTCCAGCTCCCAAGTCCCGCCAGTCTCCGAGCCCACTTATAAAATAAACACACAGACGCTTACATTATTTAAACTGCTTGGCCATTAGCTCAGGCCTATCATTGTCTAGCTCTTACTCTTATATTTAGCCCATTTCTATTAATCTCTACTTTGCCACGTGGCTCGTGGGTTACCGGTACCTTACATCTTCCTTCTCCTGGCCGCGGCTCCGGCCAGTCTCCCCTCTACCTTCCTGTTCCCTCAATTCTCCTCTCTGTTAGTCCCGCCTATACTTCCTGTCTGGCTACCGGCCAATCAGCGCTTTATTGATACAGAGTGATATCCACAGCAATAGAGTAACAAGTGGAAGAAAGAAAGGTTGGAGAGGAAGATTGTGTGATCCACAAGAGATGGAGATGGAGAGCTCTGCTACAGATCTGGGGGTGAGATTGGGAGCTTGGATTTGGAGAGGGGAGGGAGAGGCAAAGCTCTGCAGTTAGCCTGACTGTTTCTCTGGCCTGTGTGCTTGGCAGGTTATCAGTTTTGTGCCTTTGGTTTTTGCTTTGTTTTGCTTTGCTTTGCTTTATTTGATTTCTTTTCTATCTACTAATGCTTTTCAAATCATAGGGACCTATTTGGGGTTTTAGATCTGGGAGTGGCAGATGGATAATAAAATGTTATTATTGATAGATACACACCCAAAAAAGACGATGTGCAGAGCTCCTCTGCAAAAGAAGTGACTCACAAGGGAGAGCGATTTAGACTGCTGTGTCCTATGGAGAGCAGTGTTCTCTAGCAGAGAAAATAAAACCATCACATATTTAAGACATTCGGTGTGAGACTATGTAAATAAAGGACTTCATACTCTCAAACTTCCAAGTGGACAGGACTGAGACAAACTGGTATCAGCACCGTGGAGACAAGTGAGATTCAACTCTAACTTTTCCTGACAGTGTAAGAACACAAGCGTAACACAACCACAATGACACAAAACTGTCATGGAAGGAAGAGGTGGTGAGCAGTAACACACGTCATCTGTACAAATGAAAGAGGGTGAGACTGAAGGGGAAGATCCCAGTATATAATAGTTCCATGCTTAGCATAGATGAAGCACGACTTTTAGAAGGCGGTAGAAATGAAGAATACATACACAAAAGTAATTTAGACTATTCTTAGGAATTATACCAGTGACCGTAATATCATTGTTATCCCAAGACTGTTGTGTATATAATGTGAGGTAAAGAAATGTAGTTATTTTGAATTATCCCCTTTCTTTTGACCAATGTGTCCTTGAGACTCAAGGTCTTAAGATCGAAGGACAAGGCCTACAGGTTTGATGAAGAAGAAATCCCATAATCTGGTGAGTTTTAAATCAATAAATTACTCACAAATCTCTCACACACATAGACTATATAAATATATTTGCTCTTTCCTTGTACCAACCTGAAAGTAATGGCAAATAAAGAAGGAGCTGGTATTGCTAGAATGCAAGGCCTCCTGGGGAGCTGACTGATGACTGGTCTGTGGCAGGTCTTGTACATTTTCAAGGCGAATCTAGAACTTGTAGCTTAAACTGCAGTAAGCTGTGAGAGGCTAGGAGTCTGTCAAAGGGGCCCAGGAAGAACTTGAATAGGCTTCACCAGCTAAAGAGGCAACAATAAATTACAGCACACTGAAAGCCAGTAAATAATTCAATAATTTTTTTCTTTGATTCTACAATGCCCTTCCAAAAATAAAACAGAGAATGAACTGGACACCTTAGGGTGATGAGAGGTAACCAGCTAATTAACCCAAAGGCTTGCATTTAGATGGAAAGGATGCAGCATTCCTCCAACCCTGTATGAACTGAAGCAAAGTAGAGGTAAGGACGGTCTATCTTTGTGAAAGTATTGTGTTGCAGAGAAATCAGACTGGAACTGAGCTGGAAAGGTCCTCTGCACTGACTGGTGTCCACACTGCCAGGAGGTGACAAGCAGGCCATTGGGGAGAAAAGCCACCACCAATCACACCCAACTGTAGACCTTGCGTCCTAAGCTGTCTGACAAGACATGTACACAATAATGCAACAGAGGCGTGAGTCTTGGTGTTTCAAACACTTCCTCTTCTCTGCAGTGAACTTAAATTGGTTTTTGCTGTTGTAGTGGTGGTGGTTTTCAGGCTGGGGAGTATATAAAAATAACTTGGCCAATTTTCTTTTTAAGCATTTGAAAATTGCAGCTACCTAGGGTCTAGTCTCGAATTTACAATACCACAGCTTGGTGATTTGAAAAAGTTGAGTTTCAATCTACGCAAAAATTGATTCCTTTCCAATCTGGAGACCTCAGAATGTTCTGATCTTGAGGAAATTGCTAGTAGAAGAAAGTCGGATGATGTTGTTTACTGTCCATCCATGGGTTTCCTCTGTCAGCGTTAAATGATGCTTAGACTAGATGACAAGAGAATCTCTCCAAGTTCCTGCTTGAGGCTCCAACCCCTCCCAGAGCTGATGAATGGGCTTCAAGAGTCAGATCAACCATGTGAAGAAGGGCTGGCTCTGCCTGAGTGTGTGTGCGGGCAGTGACAGAGCAGTGCAGAAAGATGGACGGACAAGCTGAGAGAAGCCCCTCAGAGCCTATTGGATGCCAAGTGGTGGTCTGCAGACAAATCTAGTGGAGTGTATTTCTCCCAGCTGCTTTATTCACACCTGTACTTGCAAGTTTTGTAATATATATATGATATTTATCTGTCAATAAAAGCCTGTCATTTTGAAAACCCAGATTATGCATGTATTTACACTGCCATAAGTCTAATTGATATCGGTGAAAAAATATTCACCAACCTCACCATCAACATGCCAGAGGAATATAATCTGAAGATGAAATGGGCTTCTAACTCACTGGGCAGTTAAGTCAAGTGGGTAGCGTGCCACAGTGGGGTGGCTCTCGCGCTCATCAATGAGCAAAAGCATAATCATCAATGGCGCCTCTGACAGCAGCGACTATTACACAGACAGGCACACATTTCACTCAGCTGCACACGAATTCTCATGAATATTACTGTGTCCTCAGTCCTTAGTGTGATCTGTGTGTTTGAGAGTCTGTGTGAATTAAATTAGGCCTGTCTTCATTAAATACAGGTATATATATATATATACATATACATATGTATATATGTATGTATATATGTATATGTATATAAATTGTTAACCTTTTCAAAGCTTTCATACATTATCCTCAAGGCCAAAAAGCAATTCTTTCTTTCTTGCCAATAGAATATAATATCTGTGTATCTAGTAGGTGCATTTCCTTAGAACTTAAAATTATATACACAAATTTGAATTTTAATCCAATTATGTGCCCGTTTTATATAGTTCCTAATCTGTTCCTAACAGCTGACTCTAATTTCCTTTCCCTGAATGCTTTAACCTCTGTGTTTCATCCTCCTCTCTAGCCTTCTCTTCTTTCTGTGTGCACGGGGTAATCACCAGGTCAGACCCACTCCTTACAGGTTCTCTGTAGAAAGGTCGGACATTTCTTGCAAAGTTTTAAAGGAACAAATAGGTTTGTCTCAGATTTATTATTGCTTTGTATCATACTATATGAAATTTCTGTTTTTTAAGTTAAAAATATAACCCTTGAGATGTAGCAACTGCAGTATGTTACTTCCGACCTGTCTCCCTACCTCCTTTTTCTTAATGCCTCTGTGAATCTGCACTGTGGTTATGCTGATCTGGGCACTCTACCCCTCAATATACTCCGCTTCTAGACAGGAGTCTGCCACATTGGAAATGCCCTGCTTGTCCCCGTCAGCCACCTATGAATCTTTTAAAGCCTCCTCTTCAAATCCATGGTCACCATTCATAAAAACTGCCTGCCGTTTATCCTTCATTCAGTGTGTAGCGCATGTTTATTGATCAAATTGATTTCCAGGCACCGTAGTGGGAGCACAAAAAAGAATAGATCATAGCATCTGTTCTTCAGTAAGTTAAGCAGGGACCTAAACTGCTCACCATAACAAAATACAGCGATGACAGTGGCACACAGCCTTGGGGTCCTTTGGACATTGAGGCAGGAGACCTGATTCAACCATTCCATGTATTTATTGCTTTTTGACAGACCATCTGTCCTGGCCTCCACTGGTATAGTAAAGCATCATAGACTGGGTGACTTATAAACAACAGAGATTAATTTCTCAAGCTCTGGAAGCTGGAAGCCAAAGATTGGGTGCTCCATTGCTGATGTCTGGAGAGGACCTTCCTGCAGGCTACGGTTTACTGTGTCTCCGCATAATGGAGAGACAGAGCAATGTAGCTCTCTGGACTCCTGTTCACAAAGCCCTCACCCTCATAACCTGCATCTCCAACAACTCCCGCCCCTACTCCCACCGCATCAAGGGAATCACAGCCAGTGAATTTTGAGGAAGCACATCAGCTTCCCAAACTTAATGGATTGGAGCGTCTGTTTCTATCTCACACTTCTGTGAGTGGACTCAGGCGGGTGGTTCTCAGTGGAGGATGCTCTCAGCTGCTGGCTAGGACTTGGGTCATCTGAGGTTTCTTTCCACATTTCTACTGCCTACAAAATAGCCTTGCGAAAGCTGCAGAGGGAAGTGTTCCCATGAGGCAGGTGGCGAGACATAAGATGCAGGTGGGCCAGCTCAGGAAGAGGAGAACTAAGAGCAGAGGGATAGAGGTAAATTTTAGAGCAAAAGAAAGCGACATTGCTAAATATCAGTTCTGAAAACTCATCCGAACTCCCTTGGTGGTTAGCATAGAATCTACAGCAGGGATGGGATATTACATTACCAAATTTATTTGGAAACTTTTCATCTAAAAACATGTAATATTTATTTACTGGCGATCTCCAGAGATGACTCTTTTGACTGTCACCTTTCAGAGTGACAAGTATTACAGGAATCATATTCTGTCAAGTGGCAGGAAGGTGACCAGGGTATAAGAGTGTGGCTAGACAGGAAGAGGGAGATCTGTTTCAAGGACTTGGCCGACTCAGTTGCTCCAGGTGAGCTAACAGAATAGAGACCCAGGAGAGAATTGCAGCTTGTATGTGAAGTCCACCTGTGGGTCCATCTGTGACCTGTAGGTCAGACAGATCTCATCACATGGAGATAGAATTAGTGGACACCAACAATAACTCAGTAGTTTTAGCTGAGGAAAGTACACAGAATATGGAGCTGGAACCATCTGGTTGAGACCAGAACCCAAGAACTTAGGAACCGGACAGAAGCGGAGCAGTCCGGGACTCCCACGGGAGAACTCAGTTCTGTGAAGGTCAAGGACGCCCACCCCAATGCACTCAGCTCTTTGAAGGGCAAAGGGCTTTGAAGGGTGATAAGAAGGAAACAGAGTAAAGAAAGGAGGGGTAAAGCCAGTGGCAAATCCCAAAATAACGCGCTTGGAATGAGGGAAGCGTCCCATGAGAGGCCTGTCTGTCAACCCAGACCTTTTGGCCGGAGCTGGGACTGTGTGAACTCATGCAAAACATTTGAAGAAAAAAACTTATAGACTTTGAACCAGCGGTCTGGGGTATGCCGCTGTGCTGACATTAACTCTTTCTCCTCCTCTCCCTCCCCACACTTGGCATTAGAAGCTTAGAACCCTGTTGGAGGGTGAGGTTGGGAACATTGTGTAGCTGATTTATTTCGCTCTCTAGAGGATTTGCTCCCGAACAGCAGTGAGCAGATCCCTGTGAGAACACAATGGCATTTTCATCCATGACTATTCAGCTCTAATCTGTTCCTGCTCCTTTTAGGGAGAGGAAAATTGTTCCTGGTTATTTTGGTCGATGGCTTTTCAAAACTTGCATGACTAAACCGTAAAGCAGGGCTGGCTTCTGGGAAACTCTACTGCAGTTAATAGTTTTAAATGTATTTATATGGTGACGTATGCCTCCCTAAATGCTGGCATGCTGTGCGAGAACTAGGTTTTGAAGTAAAAGCATCAACTACCACAGCAGAAGACTGTCGTCGTTTCCTAACTGGTGTTCTGATCAGGTGTGTAAGGAATTACCAGGTCAGCAGGAGGAATAAGCTGAGAGATCCTGTTTTATGATTTTGTCTTTAGTCACACAGGGAGAAGCCTGTGTGTGCAGCCAAGAAAATAGCTTAAATTCCCAACGATCCCCCAGCACAGCTAGGAGACCATAAATGTCGATGTTAACTTTGACCTTTCCTCCATGACCTAAGTAAACCCAGAGAACGTATGTCTGTCTCTGTCTCTGTCTCTGTCTGCCTCTTTCTCTCTCCCCTCCGCCATCCAAGATGTTGAGACTGCTATGTTACCCACACTCCATACTACCCTGGAACTCACTAAGTAGCTGATGGTGACCTTGAACTTGTGGTTCTCTTGCCTCCAGAGTACTACAATCACAAGAATGGGGTACTATGTCCAATTTTAGTTGTTTGTGGTGCTGAAGATGGAACAGGGGCTTCTTGACACACCCTCCACCAGCTCAGCTACATCCCCAGGCCTCTTTTGCTTCCTTTTAAACCGCTCTCTTCAAAATGGGGCATGAAAGTTAGAGGTTTGGAATGCTGAAAGTCACTATCAAATTATTAGTGCAGCAACGCCATCCTAAACCAATGGCTTTCTGCTTTTTCTAGCTGCAACCAACAGTAAGAAAGACATTGCACACTTCTCCTAGTCTCTGGACACTTAGACATATTTGTAGATATGTGTATAGAAAATTTCGCAGCACACTGCCCATCTTGCATTATGATTTTCCTTACTCTTTCATCTATCAAGTATTTTTGTAACTCATTAAATTGATATAATGAGTTACTATGATTAGCAACATGAGGTTTAGGAAATGCTGCTCTGGAAGGCTGGAGAGGTGACTCAGAAATTAAGAGTATGTACTACTCTTAGAAAGGTCCCAAGTTTGATTCAAGCACCCACATCCACAGCTTACAACTACCAGTCACTCCGGCCCCAGGAGATCTTATGCCCTCTTCTGGTCTCCATGGATACCTGCACACACATGCTCACACACACATACAAATACACATGATTATAAATAAAAAATAAACAAAACCTAAAAAATGTTGCCCTCATGAGTAATATGAGGTGATTGCTTATTAATCTTTACTCCAGAAAGTAAAATAAGGTTTTCCCTAATACTACACTTCTGGTATTCAGAAAATCATATCTTGAGATATTTTAATTGTGTCTTCTACATTCTTGCCTTGAAATTCCAAATGCAAATGTGTTTATATAAGAAAAATCAAGACCATAATCTTCCTTCATGAGTTCTGATGTAAGTCTGGGTCCTAAACATCCAACTTCATAAAAACACTCTTTGGGGAGAAAGTGTTCTGAGATATGACTACAAGTGTATCTGACTGTGCTGGGTTGAATAAGAATGGCTCCCACATGCGTACTCATCAGGAAGTAGCACTACTTGAGAAGGATTAGGGGGTGTGGCCTCGTTGAGGGAGTGTGTCACTGGGGGTGGGCTTTGAGGTTTCAAAAGCCCATTCCAAGTCCAGTGTCTCTCTTCCTGCTGCCTGTGGATCCCGATGTAGAACTCTCAGCTACTTCTGCAGCGCCATGTCTGCCTGTGAGCTGTCATACTCCCCACCATGATGATAATGGACTAAACCTCTGAACCTATAAGCAAGCCCCAATTAAGTGTTTCCTTTGGAAGAGTTTTTGTGGTCATGGTCTCTTCACAAGAACAGAACACTGACTAAGACACTGACTTAGGCTATTATCCAGATAATAACACAATGAGAACAGGATAAACTTTACATAGGTTAATGAAGTGAGCAAAGCTATGAGAAAGAAGTTGATCAGCATGCTATGAGCCAATACTCAAGGCATATTGCTTAAATGTAAGATGATCTTAGTGCATTGTATGCAGTAGACTACCTCAGAATTTTTAAAGGTGGACTTAGTCATTTATATGTGCCTACAATGTTTCTGAAATGTTTGTAAAACATTAGTAAGAGGAATCACCTCTAGGGAAAAGACATAGAAGGGTGGATGGTGAAGATTGAGTGTTGTGTATGCTTTTTTGTAGTATTCAAAGTTTGTATTTTGTGTTCACAAATACTGGTTTTCAATAAAAATGGCTAACATGTGTGCAAAATGTAGGGAGGGCAACTGTTTGCAAACTAAGTAGGACAAAGAATTTCCCCTGTGAGCAATTGTGTAAACAGATGTTTATTGTAATATGAAATGCAGTACCTCTTCATTTACATTTCTTATACAGTTTACAATGAGCTTCCTATCCATTGTTTACTGATCACCACAACGTTTGTGACCAGGTATGACAGGTACTGGAGGCAACGATTCACAAGTTAACCTAAGCAAACAAAGGAAAGTTGACAGTCTAGTAGGAATCAAGGTCTAAACCGTTATTTTCTGGTAAGAGGCCTGGAGTCATGCCATGGCTGTGGCAAAGCAGAAGCCTGGTGTCTTACGGTTTAGGAGTCATAGATGAGTTTATAGACCGAAGCATCTCAAAGCCTTCACAACATTCCTCAGCTAAGAATCTCTTGCAAAAGGAAGTGAGTACAGGAAAAACCTGAAATGCTGGGTAAAAATCTGTCTAAAATAATGGAGTTGACTAATGTCTTAACATACCTAGTAGCTTTGATTCAACCCAAATCTGACATAACTGGAAAAATAGAGAAATGGCAAAGCACACCACCAAATCTTGAAAGATATGCTTCAGGCTTAGGGCTTAAGGTTCCCTTGGGAGAATCCCAATTCGCACCTCCTGTCTTGGTTCATTCTCACCATCTCTCTAACCTTCAAAAGTGACCTAGTATCCACAAAAGGTCCCTCTGTTCTCATACACCTTTACAATTCTTGATTAAACTGTGGACCTAGCGGGTCCTGTGGGACCAATGGAAGACAGAATAACACAGTGGTACACGGAGAACTCGGACGATGATCCCACCTCCTGAAATCACCCATCTGCATTGCCCGTTTACTTAAGATCTGAGAGCCGCTGCTGGAGGAGAGACACTGTTCAAAGCACTGCATGGGACTAGGGACTTCGCAGAAATGTGATAGCATGTGTCAGATCTTGTTCAAGCCATCCTCAGAACTCCTTGCAGATTCATTCTTCAGAATTTCCATAATTCATAACTGCTCTATTTTATCATCACAAAGATCGTCCCCATGCCTTGGATGGGGCCAATGGTTGCTGCAATGTTTTTCTCATGTCACAAATGCATAGTATTTCCTAGAACAGGTAAAGGAAACAGTATTTGGGCTGAATGTCACAGAACAGCATCGCTCGCTCCACAGCATGAAGACCAGCTCTCTGATACTCAGACCACCGGAGGACGAAGATGCGCTGCGGGCCATCTGTAACTTGGCTTGCTCTGCTCTCTAAAGCACCCGGTATTCAAATCAAAGCTACATGTCACAGTAAGTGATGACCTCACTTTCTGTTTAATTATTTTACGTTTAGACTTACACTTCCAAAAATATTTTCTGAGCATGAATATATTTTAACAGACAGCACCAAGGTTGGCGCACCCAGATCTTCTCTGAGAGATGAGCTTGGCTCCAAATCCAGGTTTGACCTGATTCCCTGCCAGCTGTGGGTCCCACACGACCTGCTCCTCGCCTGTCCCCAGTGGGTTGGGAGTCTCCGCTGCCTCCATACTCCCCAAAGGCCCACGCACAGGACTGGGCTTCTGTGCTCTAGTCGTCACTGGTCGAGTGGCCACTGTCACTGCCGCTGTCGCTGTCACTGCCACTGTCACTTGTGCTGTGGCCGTTACCAGACTTGCTAACACTCTCATCACTGCTGTCACTGCTGCTGTCACTGTCACTGCTGTCACTGCTGCT
>CABHPH010151171.1:0-12511 GCA_902168325.1 Peromyscus nudipes | reverse complement strand
TGCTGTCACTGTCACTGTCACTGCTGTCACTGCTGTCACTGTCACTGCTGCCTGATTTGCTCTCACTGTCACTGCCGCTGTCACGGTCACTGCTTTCCGACTCGTCCTTGTCGTCACTCTCGCCGTCCCCGTCGCTGTCCTCGGCATCGGATGTGCCGTCACTGCTGTCCTCATCGCCCCCGCTGGAGTCCCTGCCGTGGCCGGCGTCTCTCGACTCCTCAGAGCTGGAGGAGGCGTCCCCGCGGCTGCCGCTCTCACTGTCGCGTTCTGAGCTGGCACCGTCACTTCCGGGAGCCTCGTCGCTGCTGTCGGGATCATCTCCTTGCATGGACTCGTCATCGAAGTCGTAGCTGTCACACACGTCGCTGTTGCTGCCGCTCCCTACCTTGCCGCGCCCCGTTTTGCCCTGGGCTCCTGAGTCCTCGACGGGCCCTTGAGGCCGGCCAGGCTGCCCTGTCCTCGGGCTGTTTCCTTGGTCCACCCCCTTCCCCTGGTGCCCACTGCTCTCTTGATTTTCGCCGTGTTTCCCAGATTCTCTGGCGACATTCCCTGTGGTGCCTGCGCTGGGGCCTCCGGTCTCTACGCCCTGTGGAACAATACCGAGAAGAACAGATGATTAGTGAATATTTGCTGTAGAGTCCCACGGTCCGAGAAGAACTGTCCCGGGACATGACCTTGGGAACAGGACTCTGGCCGCCAGTGCAATGGCGATATTTGTGCAAATGCACTTATCTAATACTTGAAAGTGCTCAGTATCAGTCTGAATCCTCCAATAAGCCATCCGGGTTTCCACCCCATAGGCCCTTGGGTTAAACAGGTGCACAATAATGGACGTGTCATAATGAAACTCATCGTTTTGTGTAATGAATATAACAGTAATGAAATGCTCTACACAAACATGATTGAATCATTATTCAGCTTGACTTCTAGAGTTCTAATTTTTCAGAAACTTCCGGATTTTTAAAAATTGTTCTCCATCAAAATCTATAAGGACTCCGGCTTTCTCATTAAAACACACAATGTTGGTAAACTAGTACCCAGACACTGATTGGGACATTTTTTATGTTAGGTTGTTGTTTTATCTTGTATTCGTCTGGATTTGTGGTTGTTGTTTTGCACAGCCATCAGAGTGTGGATGGGAGAATGTGAACTGCCATAGAAATCTGTAATCAGTTTCAAAACTAACCTGGTCTTGGCTCTTCCCAAGAGGACACGCTTCTGACTGGCAGGTGACGCCGCCATCTGGACCTCCGCTGCCTTTGTGACTGAGCTTCGGGTTTTCTTGCACAGCCTGGCCGCCATTGCCTTCTTCGAGACCATTGTTCTCCTCGCTGCTAGAGGCGTTGTCTCCATCACATCCGCCTGGGGAGCCTTCTTTCTCTTTAGAGTTATCATCCTCACTACTAACTGAACTCTGACCTCTGTTGTCCTGTTTCCCCTGATGAGACTGGTCCTCCTGGCCCTGACTGACATCATGGCCGCCCTTTGCATCTCCTGCTTCTGTACCCTCATCATCACCAGAGCCCATGTCCTCATCCCCATCCTCCCCATCCCCGCTGGGACTCCCGTCGGTGTTATCCAAACCAGGGTCATCCTCGGTGCTTGGTGTTACCTCAGCACCCTTGTTCCCACTCCCCTCCTCTTCTCTCTGAGGTGTTGTTCCGTGGGTACCAACCCCGTCCCCGTGTATGCCAACCTCATGGTTTGTGCTGTCCTCGCTTCCAGCTACTTGAGGTCCACTTCCCTGGACAAGGGTGGCATCTCCACCCTGGCTCGCATCATCAGCACCCCCAGTTTTTGTGTCCTGGCCAGCGTGTCCATTGACATGACTCTCCTTTGCTTCTCCTGCGTTTTCAGTGATGCTCCCTTGGCCGCTGATGTCCTTTGCCGTGCTGTTCTTTCCTTTCGCATGTATCTCATCACGCCCGTGAGTTTCCACGTCCTCATTTTCATCTGCAATGTCCCCCTGCTCGTTTGCTAAAATGGGCCGTGTAGAATTTGTCCCTCCTGCATCTGTTGACTCAGAACCATTCCCTCCTCTTCCGTAGCCGTCCTTGGTATGCACTTGCCCTCCTATTTCACTCTCTTTCGGGGGGTCACTACTGTCCTTAACGGTGTTATTGACATACAACTCATTCTGAAAAAAAGACACAATTCCAAGTCAATTGTGAGCGTCATTTTCAAATAAAACCAACTGAAAAAAAAAGTGGGTAGAAATTTTAGAGACAGTCATAGAGTGTAAAAGTGTCTTGAAAGCAGAAAATGAAAGGAACATTTATATCTTTTACCTGTGCTGGAGTTCCTGAGTGTGCTAGAAAAGGTACAGTCACAGGTTTTTCAACAATGCGTCTTTCCAATGGTATGATTTGAGGAAGCTGCCAAGGTAAAAACATAGATATTACACAGATTCTTGTTTTATGAAGAAGAAAAGACGTAATCTGACAGGTAGAGAAGAAAAGCAGCCCATTATGGTGCTAATGAAGAATTTCAAACTGAGCAAAGGAGGACTTTTATAACGCTGTCATCAGTTTTACTGGGCATCATAAGCCCACTCTTCTCACATGTATAAAGACAAGATGAATCCTTGTTGTTCTGTTAGACCACTCCTAGCAGTGACCTGTACAGGACCCACCCCAAGTTCAAAGTCAGACCAAAACCCCTGAAACAGTAGTGAGCATGGGCTGCTGGAGAAGCAATATCAAACCATTGCTACTTAAGCTCTGCAAGAGTCGGCTTCAAGTGCTCGCAAAAATTCTCAACTACAGAAACAACACAGTACCCGGTTATGTGAAATCATACGAAAGTGCTAGACATGGAGGCTGCCTAAAAAATTACAAGTGGGTTGCCTTTCTTAATGTTTCTGTATTTGTACATATTCATATGCTCCAGATTTTCCACAATGAACATATAAATAACACACATGAAACACTGATTTGATATGTTGAAAAATCTGACTTTTACCTCCTATTCTCACCTCAATTTTTCCCAACTAGTCTAAGGTGTTGACATTGAAGTGAAATTCACATGAAATGAAGCAGAGGTAGAAAAGCCTCCATGACTTCTGGGCACTGAATTAATTTGAATGAACTTGTAAAAGTATGTCATCCTCTGATAAGACGTGTTTCAATGGGAAGAAAGGGAACATGGATTGGTTCACGTGTTTGCCTTGGATGAGATCCCAAATGATATCACATAATAGTTTTGGTGCAAATCTGTTTGGACTCAACTTCTCTGTTAAACCTTAAGGAAATATGTGCATTTCAATATTGGATTAAAAGATACAGCAAAGTAAGAAGGCTTGATTAGGAAGATGTACTTACCGGGATGGCCCATGCGGCTGCCCAAATGCAAATATATATAATTATCTTCATTTTCATTATGAATAATAGTCAGTGTCTGTTTAGAACAAAGAATGCCACAAAATTACTCATAAAGTGAAAGATGATAAGCATAGTAATGTGTTATTTTTGGTCTTTACATTTGCCCTTCCCTAGGACAAGGAGAGAGCACTAACATGAGAGGACTTCCTAGGCTGTAGAATAAAGTTGTGGAGACATGTTGGGTCCTCAGTATGCTCAATACTGTCATGGCTTCTGACACATTGTGCCAGTGGGGGCAACAGCCACAGAGGTACAGAGCACATAGCTGTGGCTTTGGCCCTGTGTTACTACCCACGAGGGTAACAGCTCTCTTCTTTAGGATCAGCTTTCAGCACTGTTAACTCATTCTACCAAGAGTGACTTAAAAGACGAAGCACTTGCCACCTGACTAGAGAGCTGGACTGTAAACACTGTGAGAGGGAGGAATCCGTGAGCTGAAGGAGCTCGGGCAAGGAGACAGAACGCAGGTTTGGTTTTAGATTCCCTGAATTCAAATTCTTCCCCTGCTCTCTGCCATCTGAGCTTGAGCACTTTAAATAGCTTTACTGGGCTTTTGTTTCCTCCGTCTGGAATAATAACACCATGCCTCAGAATATCCCAAGGGTTGGCAGAAGAACCATCCCTGAGCTTTCTCAAGGCATCTTTAGCTCCCCTTTCCCAGAGCCAGCAGCTTCGGCAAGCTCGCTGGCAGCACATCGCACTGTTTCGAAGTTGCCTGGCTACCCCTATGTTCCTCTTCGCTGGCATATGGTCCTGGAGCCCAGGGGAGTATCTTGATTATCATCGTCTTCCGATGCAAAGTCCAGAAACGGCACCTGCAATGGTGCTGGGGAAGGAGTGCTTATGAGTACATACAGCACCCAGCCCTTCCCCGGGCACTTAGTCGTCTCCTACTGAATGAGGGGACTTCATGAGCAAAACCTTTCACCCTTGTCACCATGCAAATTCACAAAGAGTCACATACATAGTTTGCATACGTTGAAATAGAGGCTATAAACATAGAAAAATCTATGTAAATGAAAAATTTAGGTTCGTATTTTCTAAGAGTTAACTTCTTTGTGTCATGACATTGTGACTATAGAAGGATTGTTTTCTCCTATTTCGTGACCTTCCACAATAAGATTTAATGATTACAGTCTCACAGGTCATAAAATGGCCTCTATTAAATTCAAGGTTAGTAGTGAACTAGAAAAAAATGTCAATGAGTATATATTAAGAATTATTGGGGGCACTGCCTCACAGGAAGAAGAACATAATCCCAGGGCCTCTGCACAAAGGCACTAAGAAGAGCTGGGGTTCACTCAATTAGTCTATAGACTGAAATGAGGCTAAGGTGCCTTGAGACAGAGCTGGCAGGGGGCAGGGTGGGGAGGGGTGGTCAATGCCATCTGTCTATCAAGCGAAGCTTGTACTGCCCCTGGCAAGTCCAAACCCAGTTATGCCTCAGCAGAAGCCCTGTCTCCGCCATGACCCGGGGATCCCTGGTCCAGGAAACGTACCCGTCATAAAGTTCATCGATATATCCATCTCATTTCTAAACTGGTCTGACCATCTAAGGCTTCCTGCCCCGTCTCTCATCTTCTTACTCCAGCACTACAGTGTGTGATGCTCACATCTGATGGCAAGGCAGGTCAGCAACGTCAAAGACCCAGTGGAAATGGCCGACTCATTAGAGTTAAGTTATCGAATTTGTATTCACATTAAATGAGATGTAGTGGTTGGCAAGTTAATGTGAATATGTCAATAAGAAGATGGGGAGAGCAAGGCCTAATTATCAGGGCCTTCTTGGAATGCCAGAGGTAGGATTTAACACCTGAGCCATCTTCATATCAGTGGGACAGCATGCACCGGACCTGAGCAAGGTGAAGCCTGACCAAATTCTCGCATGGAGAGGGAAGTTGGGCATGAAATTCCACCCCTAGCTGAAGAACTATTGGCAGTTGATAGGTGCTGGAAGAGAAGAAAGCAATTTTCTCTAAAAGTGTGAGCCCTGGCAAGGGCCCATGTTCCAACGGCAGGGGCACATCTGAGAATATCTGGCCAGCAAAGACTGGTCTTGATGGTTTTTTTTTGTTTGTGTGTTTGGTTGTTTACAAAAGGGGCACAAAGTTGTGTGAGTAAAGAAGGGAGGTGGATCTGGGAAGAGTTGGGGAGGGGTAAATATGACCAAAACATACGGCACAAATTTCTCAAGGAACTAATAAAACATTTTTAAAGATATTTAAAACATGAGTTATCTAATTTTTTTATCAAAACCATTCAAAGTGACCACAGAATTATCAAATTCACACGTCAATTTTTGCCAGCTCGTGGCAACACATCCTCATTTTTCTGAACCTATATCATGAAGTTTGAAGCTTCAGAAAACTCAGTCTGACAGAAATCAGATCGATAGAATCGTTCACGAGTCTGCTTTTAGAACTCCATGTCCAATGCCAGAAAACTACTTTCTCCGGCCCTGAGTTGACTTTGAGTCAAGGTATTAAATTTAAACTGAGATTCGTTTATTCAGTCCAGTCAGCAAACATCTGAAGACTAATGTCAGCCAGATACTGAGCCCTGGGGGGTGGGGTGGGGGTTCTCACCATAGAGCTTTAATTGTGCACTCGAGCAGAGCTTGATACAAAGAAACGTGATTAAATCAAACCCCAAACCCGGCTTTTCTCTCAGGAAGTGTTGGTGTTTGGACGCCACCATCAGCCCTCTCTCAAGAGGAGGACAGTGTGTGGTCCTTTTCTGTTAAAACCCATCACTCCACACATTCCAATGATGAGACTGAAAAATGCCTTTGACTTGATTTAAAGCTCTGAATAAAAATATAGCTATAGTGAATTATACATAAAATATTCCAGCTGTTGATTTTTAAGATTATTGCTATTACAATATCTGTTTCATCTTGGGTTTTTCTGATAAGCAGTAGTCTTTCAACAAACACTGTCTGGGGGCAAAAATCAGTTCTACTCTACCGTGATTCGGTATCTTATCAGATGGGCTTAACATCCCTCCCCACACAATCCACTCCTTTAATATATACCCGAGACTTGAAGAGTTAAGAGGCAGAAAGCTTTAACCCAAGTAGATCTCATCTCTGAAGCTGAAAGCTCTTTCAACAGGAAGCAATTGGCTCCTGCGAAGGGGGAGTCCATCTTACCTTGAAAGCCTTCAAGGGGACTTTGAAAATCCAGATCCCCTTATCTCTCTTTCCAGGCTGACAGTGGTACACTGTCCTGGGCCTTTGCATGACAATTTTGTGCTTGCCGAAATTTAAATTCAGTTTGATAATTTTCTCAGCCAATCACTGTTTAGGATCCCTGATGTGGGGTTTAAAGTGTCACGGTGCCCATGGAGCTCGTAATAACGTCCCACTCCCTGGCTTGCTGGTGTGTGTTTGTTCGCTGAACCACTTGGTTCCAAAAGGACTTACTTTCACTTAATTAAATAGCTCCTGGAAGACTGTTTTGCATCTTAAATATAGATAATCAGTGTGATATATCTGAAAAGAGCCACTTAGACTCTGTCACCCTGCATTTCTCGGCTTGCTAAGGTTGGCAATCTAAGAAAACTCTAGGTTTCTCTGGTAAATACGACTGGCTATTTAAGACCCCTATCATTCCTGAGGTACGTATTAAAGTTGATGCGCTATAATTCAGGCGGCCGTCCGCATGCAGCGGTCTTGACATTACCTAAGGGATCTTTAAAAGAACTTGTAAACAGTAACTCCAGGAAACCTTTCTGATCTAATCTTCAGTGACATACAGTTTTAAAAATAAATCTATTAATTGAGTATTCAAGCCAAATTTTAAAAACAGCTGTTCAAAAGGTGAAACACGCTGTAAGGTATCTATGCATAAGTGTAAATATGCACACATACATCACAGATGCAGTCTCCGCTCCATTATTTGTGCAAACTGTGGAGTACAAAATAGGAAAACAGGCTGTACTTCTAGAAAAGAAATGTATGTGCCTGAACTCATCATTTCTTGAGCCCTAGATGTGCATGATAATCCCTGAACTGTTTCTCTAGTTTATGAGTTCCACATCTGGCAATTGGTATCTTTCTGTGTATTAGCTTAGGGATGTGCCCATGTTTTTAAGTTCTACTATTGAGGGCTATAAAACACGTAAGATCAGAAAGACAATATCACTATTTAACAACAGTATCTCCAGAATTAAATACAAAGAGAAGTGTGTGTGAGTGTGTGTGTGTGTGTGTGTGTGTGTGTGTGTGTGTGTGTGTAGGGAAAGCAGTCTATTGAACAGGGTGAGAGATGAACAAAGGAGTTACCTTGAAGCTATATTTCCATAGCAAGTGCTACTGTTTCTTGAGCATCTTAAATGGCCCAGTCACATTTAGGAATGCCCAACTCACCGACTGGACCAGCACTTTTGCTCATGTAGACTCCAGTGGAAGGTAGTAAACTGAACTTCCTTTTCCTAACTTGAATTAATGTGTGTTTTAATTGCAGAGTTCAGCAGCTGTCTTTCAGCAACTGATGGAGAGTCAGGTAGAGCTTCAGGGTCTAAACAGAAGTAATTGATGGCTACATTATCACAGAGCTCTCCTCCAATGTCACAAAGGGATATTCTTTAAGAGCATGAGGGACTAAGGCAAACGTTTTAGGCTCAAAATTAAATCTCCTTAAGTTTGTTTGTTTGTTTACTGAGACAGGGTCTCTACACATAGCTCTGCCTGACCTGGAATTCGTTATGTAGATCAGGCTGACTTCGAACTCACAGAAATCTACCTGCCTCTGCCTTCCCAGTACTGGCATTAATAAATTTCCATAAATTTAAAAGAATTTAAGTTGTATAAAGTCTGTTGAACAGAATTCAACTCAATTAGAAATCAATAGAAAAAAGAAAACATTTGGAAACTAAACTAAGCAACCAATGGGAAAGATGACACTAAGAGAAACTCTCAAAATATATTGAATTGAATGAAAAATAAAAGTATAACATAGCAAATTTTGTGTGGTGTCACTAAAGTGGTAAAAACTTAGCAAGACATTTAGAGTAATGACTGTGCTTAAAAGGAAAAACAGATGCAAAACAATTACCTACTGTGCTGATTTAAATGAAAATGGCCCGCATAGGCTCATAAGGAGTAGCATTATTGGAGGTGTGGACTTGTTGGAGGAAGTCTGTCACTGGGGATGGGCTTTGATGTTCCAAATGCTCAAGCCAGGCCCAGTGCCTCTTTCTTTCTGCTGCCTGATGATCTAGATGTAGACCTCTCAACTGGAACTAGCTCTCCAGCACCATGTCTGCCTGCACGCCACCGTGCTTCCTGCCATGATGATAATGGACTGAACCTCTGAACTGTAAGCCAGCCCCAATTAAATGTTTTCCTTTATAAGAGGTGCCATGGTCATGGTGTCTTTTCACAGAAGTACAAACCCTAAGACACCTGTGTCCACCTAAAGAAAGGACAAAAGGAAAAGTAGAAGAAAGGAGATAACAGTGCTCAGAACTGGAATTAATTTAACAAGATGCAGCAAGTCCTGACGCTAAAGGATGATCTTTTGAAAAGCTGATGAAAATGGAGATGACTTCATGCAGACTCAGCGAAAGCAGAGAAGATTCCAATCAGCAACATCAGGAGGAGAGAGATGGCATCAAGACAAGAGTTCTGTGGACAACTTCCAAACTCAACAATGAAGGTCGGCAGTTCCTTAATTAAGTCTATGTATACACACACACACACACACACACACATACGTTATTATTAATGGCTTTGTTTCTCTGGAGAACATGGATTAAGATAGTCCACAAACCAGTCTTGTGCTTTTCTCAAATTTTTTTAGGATCACTGATTTAAAAAAAAAAAAAACACTAAATCTGGTGATTTATTTGATTTGATTGTATGAGTAAATTACTAACCTTTGGTAAAAGCATAAGTTAATGGCTCTCATTCCTACTCCCCTAGCGAGTGCAGAGCCTCTTAACAGACTCACTGGTCTTCGGTCCCTTTCCCTCTCACACTATACACATCAGAGAGATCTTTTGTCATGAACATGCTATGTCAGAAACATAGAGGCATTTGTGTCTCCCCCGTGTCTGAATTTATTGAATAATGGTGAATTAACAAGCTACACTGGTTTCATGGTTTGAAATTTGCCAAGCAGTCTCAATTTTCCCATAATATCTGGCAAAGACAAACCCAAGTTCTTTTATTTGAATATTAACTGCTGATATTTATTCTGAGAGCATACATTACAGACCATGCAGTAAATCATCTGTCTGTCATCTAGCAAACATCTGTCTCGGTCTCTATATGTCTACCTGTCTATCGATCTAATCGATCTATCTGCTATCTATCTGATCTATGAATTCTGATCACAGAATGCTATTAAACGGCTTGAGGACCCACGGCAGAGCTCAGGGGCCTCCAAACAGGACTTACTATAAGACAGAAGCAGGAAACAGATGCAGACACAAGGAAATTCGGCAAGAAGTTCCACAGATTTGAATGAACTCAGCTGGAGGTCTGCAGGAGGCTCTGCTACTGAGTCCAACTACAAGCCCATCATTGAACAGAGCCTCAGGGTCAAGTACAGCCACCCAAGTGAGGTGCAAGATGCTGGAGACTGTGATGGAAAAGAGCAGAGCTGGGGTTGAATGTATGGATGGGCAGACTGACGCACATCTATTCAAATAGCCCACATTATCAGTGGAAACTGAGCCAAGCTAAAGCCCCCGTGCAGTTGCAAGGTTCCTACCTTCAGTGTCTTGAAGTATACAACAGGCATGCAGATCAGAAAGCAGTGGGGCCCTCAGCAGAGCGGGGTTAAGCATCCCCTTCTTTACGGTGTCCAGGTAAGGGTGTTGCACCCTTTGTGTATGTTCATAATTTTAGGGTGTTGTACCCTTTCTGTAGTCTGTATGTTAAATAAGTTTTAGGGCCTGGTTTTATTTGGTGTGATTTTAATATAACAATGTGCTCATATGATCCCAATATACTCTGATAAATTTATAAGGCAGGACCCTTTTTACTCTTAGGAATAAGGAATAAGTGTGTTCCTCATGGGTAGTGCTGGACAGGTGGTGTTCTTTACACATCTAGCAAAATTCAGAGCACCCCGCTTCTGTATCATGCTCAGGATGATTCAAATGCTGCTTGTGGACACCACTGCTTACGAAAGGAAGAGTTTCCAACCTGAAATGGTGACAATCACAGCACTAGCCCTATCTTGTGGAGCTGTTCAGTTCTGGGAAGAGCCGTCCTTCATCTTCGTGTTACTCACACTGGTGACCATCGCGTGTTGAGAGACAAAGGGAGCAGCAGCAACAGCAAGCTCTGGTTGGTGGATATGTTTTAAAGTCATTGAGCAATGAGAAACAGTCATGAAGAGCAATCAAGCCAGCGGCACTGGGAAATGTGACGTTGTGTGCCTCAACAAACCAGAAATGTGACGTTGTGTGCCTCAACAAACCAAATTTGAAGGGCTCTTAGAGTTGAAAACTCTGTACAGATTCCTGGCCAGTGTTAATGCTAATCGTGAGAGCGGGTTTTCATTAGTGCATATTCAACAGACAAAAGAATTGGCCCTGAGATTGTGAAAGCATGCTATACTGCAAATTAAATACACATTGCAACCACCAGGGATTGTAAAATGAATCTTAAAAGGTCTTATAATAAAAAAAACCCAGAGCCAGATATTGGGGTGAAAGCTGAAAGACCAGAGAAGCAGAACAGTCAGCCACTAGCTTACCTCTACGAAATCCTCAGCCTAAGAAGAGTGAGTTCCTTTTTCCTCACACTTTATATACCTTTCTGTGTCCTGCCATATTACTTCCTGGGATTAAAGGCGTGTGTCACCACTGCCTGGTTCTGTTTCTCTCATGTAGCCCAGTGTGGCCTTGAACTCACAGAGATCTAGACGGATCTCTGCCTCCCAAGTGATAGGATTAAAGGTGTGTGCCACCACTGCCTGACCTCTACGTCTAATTTAGTGGCTGACTCTGTCCTCTGATCCCCAGGTAAGTTTTATTGGGATACACAATACAACACCACAAGGAATTTTCTAAGTGAATTCTGCAAAACAAGTAACTGCAAGGGACTCAAATCATTAGGAAAATGGAGCTAAAGGGATAGTTACATAACTCAGTATTTATAGTTTATTTCATGCAACCAATGTTTACATTTAAATGCATCTCAGGTCTCAGGAAATATTTTTCTTCTACTTCAGTGTTCATAAGCATAGACATTAGAAGCTGCCCACATTTACCTGGGCATTTTGTATTTTTATTTGCTAGACTTGGTGGTTGAGGACTGGGTTTTGTCACCAGACACAAGGCTGCTTTTAGCTGGTCACTGAATGATTTTCTTTGCAGAAGTGACAGCGATACCTCTAAAGAGGGTCAGTGGTCCTGCACTCAGGTGTGAGCATCACTTGGCCTCAGCTGAGCAGCTATTCTAGATTGTAGTGGAACTCTCTTGAGACTGGTTATACCACACTTTGCAAACCATCATTTAGTCAGCAAATACATGGCCAAAATTTCTGCTAGGCTCCATGAAGGACAAAGGTTAAGGTTAAATCCACCTGTCTTTGCCCTTAAAGAAAGTCCATTTGGGACTCATAGCTGCCATTTCTCCATCACACACATACAATCTGTATAGTTTTAGAAACTGAGCCTGGACACCTATATACGCACTCTACCATGGAGCTGCACTCCAACCCCTCCCTGTCACTTATACTAATTACCTATTATTTGGCAGATTTTACATAGTTTACATTTTTTTCATTAAGTGTCACTGTGCATATTTGCTAAAAGCCACAAATCTTTCTGCTTTTAACAATGGCAACATTTCAGTCTCCAACATGTTTGATAGGAAAGACTCTAAAAGAAAATAACCTCATAGTCTTGCTGACTTTCAACTGGCATGTGATCTAAACACAAACATGATATCAGGTCTGATGCAACAATTAGAAAACGTATTTTAATCCCTTTTCCAAAACCAGGAAAAGAGATATTTATTATCAGCCTCACACAGACAAAGAAAAACACTAATACATAATGGATTTTAAACAAAGAAAATGGCTTATAAAACTAGGATAAATATAGAAACACTACAGCAGTGTCTTTCCAACTTCCTTTTTAAAAAAGCATAAGCCCAGGGTAGGCTGAGA
>CABHPH010151170.1:0-14345 GCA_902168325.1 Peromyscus nudipes | reverse complement strand
GCTGGAGCATGTGAAGGGCCTGAACCTGTAGATCCAAAGTTACAGGATCTCCAGGACACCGGGCAACAATAGGATGTCCAAGAAAGGCCCAGTGAGAGCCCAGTAATGAGAGTGCAGCAAGAGCCAGAGGCCTCAAACCAGACCAATGACTCATTGCAATGAACACTTACAAATAAACGTGTATGAACTAAAGGGTTCACTCTGTGACTCACTGGGCCACACTACAGCCTCCATGCAAAGATTTAATAATTTTTTTTGTTTTATTTTTGTTTTTTATTCTTTTTGGTTTTTATTTTTAAATTTTGTTTTGCGGGGCATTGTAAGGGCATAGGGTAGATGCTAGGGGACAAGGAGATGAGTGGGGTTCTGATCCCCCTCATGATGTGAAACTCACAAAGAATCAATAAAAAGTAAAAAGAATAAGTAAGAAAGTATATCCCTAAACAATGATGATAATCACAAAGTTACATCTTCATGAATTGTGGGATAAATGGCTGTATCCTGTAACACGAATTGCTAAATGGTCTTATTAATAAAAAACCCAGAGCCAGATATTGGGGTGAATGCTGAAAGATCAGAGAAACAGAACAATCCACAGCCAATACAACCTTGCCTTACTAGAGCATGAGTTTCTGTTTCCTCACACCTTATATACCTTTCTGTGCCTTGCCATGTTACTTCCTGGGATTAAAGGCATGTGTCCTTCCCAAGCAAAGACATGAGATCTCAAGTGCTAGAATTAATGGTGTGTGCCTCTATGCCTGGATCTATTCCCACTGTGTCCTTGAACTCACAGAGATCCAGATGGATCTTTGCCTCCCAAGTGATAAGATTAAAGGTGTGTGCCACCGCTGCCTGACTTCTATGTCTAATTGAGTGGTGGGCTCTGTCCTCTGATCCCCGGATAAGTTTATTTGTTAGATCATAAATAAAATATCACCACATTATCCTTAACTCAACTTGTTCTACAGTTAAAGTCCTACCTCCTCAGAGGTCTTCAAATGCTCATGTAAAGCCATTCTTCACTCTTTAAATCACCACATACAACTTTAACATTTTCTCAATAACATTTCACCATCTGAGTATCTTAGTTGCTTTATAAATTCTGTGAAAGTGGGGGCATTGGCTACCTCATCCACTACCACTTTTGTAACACCTAGACTTAGTATAACACAAATATTCACTGAGTAAATGATCATCATGTCCATGTGATACTCAAGAATAAATTCATTTAAAAACGAGATATTTGATAACTGGATTGCTTATAACATTGATCACTTTTAATTATTGCTAATAAATTGAAACGGAGACATTAAGATCAGTTTAATATACCAGACAGGCTTCTTATTTAATCACACAGGATCATCTGTAGCTAGTTTAAGTAGGAGGGGTTTATCGTGTGCAACGTATTTGTCTACATAGTTATTGGAGGGTTAGAATCACAGAGTGAAAGAACTGTCAGGAATAACTTGCTGAGGCACATTTGGTAGAGTAGACTGTCTGGAGGACATGTTGCTAGCGCTGAGACCTTGATCATGTGCTCACAGACATGACTCTGAAGGTGTGCTGTTTTTCTGACCCGAGGATCACTCATCTCTAGAGATTCAAGCAGAACCAAACACAGGTGAATCACCTCCCATGTCACTCACATTTAAAAAAGCCTCAAACAAAACGAAAACAACAACAAAAAACCCACAAAAGATTTGTATACTCTGTGTATCTGATATGATGCAAGGGGTTCATATAACTTATATTGTGTTACCATAGTGCCTTGTGCTACATAATCTTTCTTGCTTTTATTAGGAGCCCATTCCCATGTGGTCTCTAGGTTTTAGAGCACTCATTCATTCATTGATGCCTAACACTCTCATCTGTCAACTGTGTCACAGTTTCTCATACATGAAATTTAGGGGACACATTCAAGCCATAGTACCCAATGTCAGTTTCACATATCACAATGATTAGGTTTTAAAACAATCAATTAGTTCATAATAACATTATTATTGTTCCTAGTTTATATTGGAGCTCACTTGTGGTGGTGTGTTTTCTGGCCTTGGGAAACTGCACAATAATACATATCTACTATCATAGCATCATCCAGAGTACAATGATACACATCCTCTATCATAGCATCATCCAGAGTACAATGATACATGTCCACGATCATAACATCATCCAGAGTACAATGATACATGTCCACTATCATAGCATCATACAGAGTACAATGATACACATCCACTATCATAGCATCATCCAGAGTACAATGAAACACATCTACTATCATAGCATCATCCAGATTACAATGATACATGTCCTCTACCATAGCATCATATAGAGTACAATGATGATACATGTCCACTATCATAGCATCATATAGAGTACAATGATGATACATGTCCACTATCATAGCATCATCCAGAGTACAATGATACATGTCCTCTATCATAGCATCATACAGAGTACAATGATACATGTCCACTATCATAGCATCATCCAGAGTACAATGATACACATCCACTATCATAGCATCATCCAGAGTATAATGATATACATCCTCAATCATAGCTTCACACAGAGTAGTTTCACTAAAGTGACTATCTTCTGTGCTCCACCAATTCACTTTCTACTAAACTGATTATATCTGTTGGTCTCTACTTCCTTCAAAGTTTTTTTCCTTTAAAAAATAGCATTCACTTATGAGTGAGTACATACTACGTTTGTCCTTCTGAGTCTGGATTACCTCACTCAAGATGATATTTTCTAGTTCCATCCATTTGCCTGCAAATTTCGTGATATCATTGTTTTTCTCTGCTGAGTAGTACTCCATTGTGTATATGTGCCACATTTTCTTTATCCATTCTTCAGTTGAGGGTCATCTAGGTTGTTTCCAGGTTCTTGCTATTACAAATTGTGCTGATATGAACATAGTATGTACTCACTCATAAGTGGATACTAAATGTGAGGGAAGGGATGGCCAGACTGCCACCCACAACTCCAGAGAGGCTAGCTAACAGGGAAAGACCCTAGGAGGGACACATGGATGACCCTGTGAAGGAGAAGTGGATGAGATCTACATGAGTGGACTGGGTGTGGGAGGGGTGGCAGAGGGCAAGGAGTGGGGGATGAGAACATAGGGAATTGGGAGGGTCAAGCTGGAACAGGGACAGAGTGGGAGGGCAGGGAGGAAGATACGATGATAGATGAGGACATCATGGGAATAGGAAGAGGCAGGGTGCTGGAGAGGCTCTCAGGAATCCAAAAGGTTGACCCCACCTTGGTCCAGGGTTCCTGGACTGGTCTACTCTAGTGACCAGCCTAGCAAATAACCTAGCTGTCATCATAGAGCCTCTGTCCAGTGACTGATGGAGGCAGATAGAGAGATCCACCGCCAGGCACCAGGCTGAGCTCCAGGAATCCAATTGATGAGAGAGAGGAGAGATACTGCAGGCGAGGGACGTCGAGATCATGATGGGAGGACGTGCAGAGATGACCGACCACACTAGTGGAAGCCCATGAACTGTGGACTGGTGGCTGTGGAGCCCCCATGGGACTGGACTAGGCCCTCTGGATACAGAAGACGGTTGTTTGGCTCGAACTGTTTGGGGGGCACCCAGGCAGGGGGATGGGGATCTATCCCTGGTCTCTGGGCAGGCTTCTGGAACCCGGTGCCTGTATCATGACACCTTGCACAGCCTTGGTGCAGTGGGAAGGGGCTTGGGACCTGCTAGGCTCAGTGTGCTGGGCTCTGGTGACTCCCCATGGGAGACCCTGATTTGGGGGATGTGGAGATGCAGGGTGACTTGGGAAAGAGGGCTGGGGGATGGGAGAAGGGAGGAGGGGGATCTGTGGATATTATGTGGAGTGAGTAGAAAATTTCTTAGTAAAGAAAAATGAAAGAAAAAAATAAACAAAATAGCAAGGAAATGAAGTCAGGTCAGATCATCAATGAATGAATTGGTAGTGAAAATATTGCACATACACACAATGACTTTTTGTTTACCCATAAAGAAGAATGAAATTATGAAACTTTCAGGAAAATGGATAGGAACTGGAAACATTGAAGTGATTCGGGCTCTGAAAGACAAGTATCACTTGTTCTCTCTCATATTCATGTCTTAATTTCTGATCTTTATATATGTATACATGGGAGTGAGTGTGAACAGAATCCAGGAAATAGAAAGGGGCCATGAGAGGGTGGGAAAAAAAGGCTTCAAAGGGGAAGTGATTGGGGAGGGTAAGGGGACAAGTGGTGCAAAGTTCTAGGAGGTCAAAATGGTTTAAGCATAGGTGACGGGTCAGGGAGATGGAGATGGAGGTCAATAGTAACTAAGAAGTATATGGAGATGTTATCAGGAAACTTGCTAGTTTGTAAGCCAATTAAAATATAAAAAACTAAAAATACTAAAGGAGGACTGAGGTACTTCTCTGTTCATTTCCTTTCCTCTCTTGCGTTTTCTTTTCTTCCATTTCCTCCACTTTTCCTCCTCTTTGTCGTCTTGCCCTTCTGCTTTCTTTCCTTTATTTATTCCTTCAATGCTGGAGATCGAATCCAAGGCATTGTACTGCCTTTCCCAATGCTCGACTTAGCTGTATACTAAGCCCCTAGCCTTTTACAATCCTGGATCTTCCTCCATATAAAGATGGTTCCCATCTCACCTACGCATTTCAGCTTAAGTATCACTTTTAAAATGACCTTTTATAATTACCTTAGTCACAGGTTACCTAGATGTTCTCTGCAGTGGTATTGTATTCCCCAAAATACTGTGCACTCTAATAAACTTATCTGGGGTCAGAGACAGAACAGCCACAATATTAAACATAGAGGTTAGGCAGTGGTAGCACATGCCTTTAATCCTAGCATTCCAGAGACAGAAATCCATCTGTTCAAGGATACAGCCAAGCATGGTGACTCACGCCTTTAATCCCAGAAAGCGAGCCTTTAATCCCAGAGAGTGGTGGTAGAAAGCAAAAAGGTATATAAGGCATGAGGACCAGAAACTAGAAGCATTTGGTCTGGTTAAGCATTTGGCTGGTTAAGCATTCAGGCTTTCAAGCACAGTTCAGCTGAGAGCCATTGGGATGAGGACACAGAATCTTCCAGTCTGAGGAAACAAGACCAGCTGAGAAGTTGGCCAGGTGAGGTTAGCTGTGACTTGTTCTGTATCTCTGATCTTCTAGCTTCACCCCAATACCTGGCTCACAGGTTTGATTTTAGTAATAAGAACTTTTAAAATTCATGCTACAGTTCTCTGTCATAATACTTGAATGATTGTTTTATTAGCACCAATCATAGATTATAATTATATTTTAAAGGTTGCTCCCATTTTTTATTTTAAGGGGCCATGACTTTGAAAGAGAGCAAGGAGAAGAATATGAGAGGGCTTGGAGGCACATTTCCATTTTGGATGTAATTATATATAAGAGATGTAATTATATTATAATCTCAAAAATAAAATAAAAAGCCCCTAAATTAGGGAAAAAAGAATGAAAAAACAACCAAAAATATATAAAGCCAATGCAGATAAGCCTAAACTCTGTTTTTTTTGTCTGTTCTGGTAACTATTGTAGATCCAGCTAATTGTATAGAACTTGAAACAAAATAGAGCCTCATAATAGCTCAAATAATACATATGTAACAGTTAGCTGCTAAAAGTAAATAAATACCTAAAAGTATATACAGCTATACACCAACAGATGAGGAAAAATCAAGTGGCTCAGTAAAAGGAATAAATAATTGGCTCTGACAAACCAGAACAGTGAGAAAAAAAAATACTACCTTCACTAGAAACAGTGAACTGGGCTGATAGTTTAATCTTGACTGACAATTGTCCTACAAGAGTTTCTGAAATGACTTTTTTCCTTTTTATGTCCCCCTGTCTCTATGTATCTGAATAATATCATGGGATTTTATACATAGATATTCTGTTAAATATTACTGGGAGGTCACAGTGAATTTCATTAAGAGCTGGTCTTGGACACACTCCAGATGCTACGTTCCATGATAAGTGTAGGTGTCAAGTATATAAAGCTCCATGATTGTTGGTCCTGCCAGGCAGAATGTGAAGCTCTCTTTGTCACTGATATAATTTCTCAGAAACACTTTCTTTCACCTAAAGAATGATTTAAAAAAGGCACATGATTTCTCCCAGTTTCAAGTGGATGTATTTGTCCAGAGGAGAGGAGGTGGGTTAAACACCTGGAGAGCAGCTGTTCTTTATTGAAGTTATTAGAAAATAAGTTAAGAGACAAAAATCTTTTTTATTATAAAGGTTGATGCTGTCTTATTACAGGGACACAGGATTTACTTGAATTTCTGTTGTTATTCTAACATCAAAAATACTAAATTTTGTTTGCATCATGTAGCTCGTTTGAACCAGTTCTACAAGGTAGACAATGATTTTCTGAAATATTCAGAAGACCAGAAAACAATTCACATGGTTTCAAAAATATCTTCAAGAAATAATGTAGCTTTTGCCGTCTATGTGCACACCCAATGGAAGAAGATATCTTATTGTGAAACAAAAAGTCCCTTTCAAACTGTAAAGAAACTCTCAAAAGGTAAGACTAGCAATTAGTGGCGGAAACTGGGTAAACTTTTCACTACACAATTATATCAATTGAGTTTATGACAATTAATACATTGAGGAAACTTCTGCATACACAAAGTTACAGGGAAGATTGCATGTGACATGTAAATGAGTATAGCTTTGGAAAACTAAAGGAAATTGATAGCACTTGTTTTGTGCCCTTGAAAGTTATAGTTCCAACTTGTAAAATAGAAGATTCATGCTGAAAAGTGATTCCTCATCCAATATCAACGATTCCTTCCTTTGATATGAGCCCCTGGTGTAGACCTTGAACCTTTATAAGATAGTGATTCTTTGTAGTGTCTAGAAGTCTATCTTGATCATCACAAAATAATGTGTGTACTTATAGCCACTTGTCAAATACAGGTTGTGAGGCATTCACCATTATTTTAGATGGTGTGACAGGCTTCTTGTCTCTGAAATTAGTCTACAGAAAAGAATAGATGGAACTAGGGGGACATAAAATTGTTTTGGACAAGGAGAGTCAATGGGGCTTCATAAACTGATGAATAACAAACATAGAAACAATGAAGGAGTGGAGGAAACTTTTAGAATTTGTTTTAATGTGGAACAAAGACAGAGCTATTACTTCATTAGAGAAAACTTGGAAGGAATGGATTCATTCTGAACAATTTTAAATTTACTTTTGCAAATACTCAGTGGATATGTAACTAGAAATGCAGACAGCAGTTTGAAAATGAGGGGAGAAAGAATGGTGAAGACATAGTATTTTGGTGTGCTTTACACATTGATAGGTTGGGAAAAGGAGGGATATCTAATACACAAAGTGCAGTTGTCAGTGATCTTGTCAGACATCTGAGATTCTGTTATTTCTTTATCACATATTATTTCCACACAAAACACTATGGTTTTATTATTATCCCTTCCAAATACTTATACATTGAAGTCTTAACCTAGGAATTCAGAATGTGACTTTATTTTTTGTCAGAGTGTTGGTATAAGTAACCAAGTTAAATTCATTATGGAAGGTAACAATCCCTCATGATTTGATGTGTTTATTATAAAGAGAAATTTGACTAAACATGGTGGCACATATTTATAATTCTAAAACTTGAGAATTAGATGCAGGATCTGGAATTCAAGACACATAGCAAGTCTGAAGCCAACCTGGGCTACATGAGACTTGCCTCAAAAAAAAAGTGAGAAATTTTGGTACAGGGAGAGTACCATATGAATGCAAAGTTGGTGATGGATATTCCAGGAGCAAATGGCTTCCTAATGGTCCTCTGAAGGACCCATCACTGTGTCTACTTGGTTCTGAATTTCTAGCATGCAGAACTCTTAGACAACATATCCCAGTTTATACAACATATTCCAGTTTGTGCTAATTTTCATTTTCTTTTCTTTTTAACAGAAGCTCTAGTAAAAGAACAATGATTTTGGAACTAAAAACTGTTGCTGCAATAAATATCTAAAGCTGCAGAAGTGGGTATTGGGTAGATCCTGGGAGAGTTTTAGGATTTATGATAAAAAAAAGTTTGGACTCCCTTGAAGAAAGAGACTGCTTGCTTGTTGTAGTATGGACATGGAAAGGTGATTTTTCTCAGGGTATAGAAATGAAAGAGGAGAGCTGCAGAATGTACTTGCGCGCGCACACACACACACACACACACACACACACACACACACACACACACTCCCTGAACAGAATGCTCTCAGAACCATGGATGTTAAGGTAGTTGTTGAGGTCTCAACTAGAAATGAAAAATGTTATTTGAAACTAGAAGGAAGACACCCTTGTCTTAAAGTAGCAGAGCTAGTAACTAATACAGAGATTTTATTGTCATGCATTTGTTGTTCATTCGACTTTGAGTATGCAAATCACCCTAAGATTCATAATTATAATTTTGTGACTTCACATATGGTATATCTACCCATGGAATCCCCTTTCTGTTCTCTGTTGCTCTCTACTTCTCCTTTAAACTCATGTAAACATGCTTCCTCTGAGAAGTATTCCCAGACCCTGGTGGATTATAAATCCCAATACTGTCAGTTTACAGTGTGGCATAAATAATAAATGTTTGTCATGATGCTTATGAAACTGGTCTTTACTGACTGACCCCATCGTTGCATATCAAGTCATTTAGGTCAGGGAACCTTGTCCTGAATGACTTGGAAATCCATGTATTTATAGCAGGGGTCTTTGCATAAATATATGCGTTATGTATTTATTTAAACAGATGAATAAGGAAGCTCTGATATATTACTATAAGGATATTTTCATTGTTTTATAGGTAAGATCTTCTCATATATGAAGTCAGAACCAATGAAAGAGTAAATGGAACCAAGGAGCAATGTAACCTACTTTGTCCTCTTGGGCCTCTCAGAGAATCCAAAGGTGCAGAAAGGGCTTTTTGTCCTGTTCTTGCTCTCCTACATTTTGACCATGGTGGGAAATCTGCTCATTGTTATGACTATAACTATTAGCAACAGCCTGGGATCACCAATGTATTTCTTTCTTGCTAGCTTGTCATTTGTGGATATCATTTATTCATCAGCTATTTCTCCCAAATTGATTTCAGATTTGTTCTTTGGTCAAAATACAATATCCTTTAAATTTTGTATGACTCAGCTCTTCACAGAACACTTTTTTGGTGCATCAGAGATCTTTCTTCTGTTGGTGATGGCCTATGATCGTTATGTAGCCATCTGTAAGCCCTTGCATTATTTGACTATCATGAAGCAATGGGTTTGTGTTGTGCTGTTGATATCATCTTGGATTGGAGGATTTTTGCACTCAGTAATTCAGCTCAGTACTATTTATGGACTTCCATTCTGTGGTCCTAATATCATTGATCATTTTATGTGTGACATGTACCCCTTATTAAAGCTTGTGTGTATTGACACCTATGTCATTGGCCTCTTAGTGATGGCCAATGGAGGGCTGATCTGTTCTGTTGTGTTTCTACTCTTACTCATCTCTTATGCTGTCATCCTGTACTCTCTAAGGAACCTTAGTCAGGAAGGGAGGCGGAAAGCTCTCTCCACCTGTGGCTCTCATATCACTGTCGTTGTCTTCTTTTTTGTTCCCTGTATTTTCATGTATGCACGACCTGCTAAAACTTTCCCCATTGACAAATTGTTGAGTGTGTTTTATACAGTCATTACCCCCATGATGAACCCCTTGATATATACTCTGAGAAACTCAGAGATGACAAATGCTATGAAGAAGCTCTGGAGAAGAAGAGTTACTTCAGGACACAAATAAGTGAGTCTTCTTCAATGAAGGAAGTCATCTGACTGATGTTTCCTTATGATGCATATCTTCTGAATTCTGATGTTAACTTCCATTATTTCTAAAGCATTAATACAAAATACAAATGAATTAAGTGGTTTTACTCTTAATAAATTTCTATGCCATCATATAACTTTGATAATATCTTGTTTATTACCATACCTGGACAGGCATAATGCATATAACATTGGGCACCAAATGAAAAAGAAGTAATGAGTTAGTAAATGAAATCTTTATGGCATTGCACTGATTTGATTTGTATTTATGATATTTACATTTGTTTCATTTTTAGTTTTCTTTTTATATTGATTTTTTTACAGCAGCTAAGTATTTAAATACTATTAGACTCTTGCTGATATTTGATTTCATTTCCATTATATACAGAATTTTGGATGTCATAATTTTATAAAATAAAAATAGAGAGCTTAATAGAAAAAAATAGTAGAGATAGAACTCACAAAAGTGGTAAGAATGTAAAATCAGTGTACCTATCAGTCATCTGGATGCCCCTGCTCTCAGATGCTAAGACTGCACTGTGCTTTAAGATTCCCCAAGTAAGAACTGTCATCATTCATGAAAAGGATGAGCCTGGAGGACACAAGCTAAGTGATAAGCCAGAAGTAGGAAGACAAATAATACATAAAGTGATTTCTATGTGGAATATAAAACAATCATACTTACTAGAGCAGAGACAGAATGATGGAATTAATGGGTTGAGTAAACAGAAGAAGTTGAGAATATGGAGGTTTATTATAAAAGACTGATAATTTCCATATTTGAATGTATAATGTATTGTATATTTGAAATTTTGTAAAAAGGATGATCTAAAATGTTCTTATAACAATAAAATTAAGGAAAAATTTTACTATGTAAGGGGATGAATCTGTTAATCAGCTTAATAGTGGTAAATTTTACATATTGAACATGAACTAATCACCTCTTTAACGTTCACCCTCTCATATGTTTTAAATCTCTCATCCACACATAGTACTATCTTTTGGCCAGCTAAAATGCTGAATAGTTGAACTATTTTTTGTTGAACTGTTTTTGTTGTCTATTTTCTCTTTAGAACATAAGATCCCTGTTAGATTATCAATGCCCATGATATTGACAGATTTAGTAAATCATTTGAATGACTGCTTTATAGAAATGATTAATTGAAAGTTTTAAAGCTACTTATTTTCTGGCACAGTTTAAGTAGAATTTTGATATTTTTTGAATATATATATATATATATATATATATATATATATATATATATATCCTAAAACTTAGAAAATGCATGTCATTTTCCAGGAATCATGCACATGTTATTTGTGTTTGCTTACTTGTTCTGAACATGGACTCCAGTATGTATGTAGAACTATTAAACTTAGTCCTTACAAGTACAAACACCCTTCAGAAAAGGTTCAGAACCCTCCTCCATGTTCTTTATCTTGAGACACCCATGTCAGAAGCCAAATTGCAGAAGTACAGCCTGTCTTCTCATATGACAGTTATGGTTGGTTACAAGGGGATGTTGGCAAGGATTTCTGACCTACTTACCTAAATTGAGAAAATTACCTTCATTTATAGATATGCACTTATGATACAATGCGGTGTGGCACTTTGGGTTCACATTTTCTATGAAGAGAACTTTTATGGGAAAACTGATAAAATGGTAAATTGTGTAGGTTGCATCAATGTTATTTCTTTAAAATTTTAAATTACATTAAATTACATTATACCTCATTACATTGAATTACATTTATTTTTTATTCTATATGCATTTATCTGTTTGTGAAAAATACATATTCATTTTCCCTGTGCTTATATATGTCTGTTTTTAATCCATAATTCTGTTAAAGAGATACTTTTAAATGCCATTGAGATGGTTCAGTAGGCAAAAGCACCTGTCACCAAGGCTGGTGTCCTGAATTGAATTCCTGGGACTCACATGGTAGAAAGAGAGAACTGACTGTCACAGGCATCCATATGTGCACTCTGACATCCATATGTGCACCATGACACATGAGCACATGCACACACACACACACACACACACACACACACACATACACACACAGAAATAAATAATAAAAGCATACAATAAGAAACTTAAAAGTATTTTATGTTTTATATAATTTCAGAATTAGATACATATGCAAGAATTCTTCTTGGATACGCTTACCATGACTTCCCACAGAATCATATTTTTGTATATTTGCTTTTTGCTTCATTTTTTGTACTTGTACATAGGATACATGCACAAACAATAAATAAATTAAAAAAAGAAATAACATTGATATAAGCCCAACAGCTTATTGCCCTTTCACTAACTGTCTCAATAAAGTGCTCTGTGTAGCAGAAGGGAGCCCAGAGTGTCATACTGCATCTGATCACGTGCACAGCATGGCAGGCATTCCTTTACATAAAGCCATTCCTGCATCTTTCTTTGTGTCTTATCAGAAGGATATTTTTGTAGGCTATGGACCAGTTATTTTGTAGAACATACTGTGTATGCATATTACTATTTAGGTTTTTCTCCTCTTCTCTATGTTCAATTTTGCCTATAGTAGGAATATCTAGCAATAGAGGCTGAATTTTTCTAAGGTACCGTATTAGGAGGTGCTGGCTGTTGATTGTTAGTGAGGTTAAATTTGATCATTTGGTGGTGGTGTTTTCTTATTCTCTTCATTTTGCTTTTTATCACTCAGAACTTTGATCTTACCCACAAAACACTTTGCAGGAGCTATTGAGATTTGGGACTGCTAACTCTTTTGTTTTCTCTGAGTATTGGAGTCTTTGTAAATATCAAGTTGTTAGTCCCTACAAAATGCTTTGTAGGTTACACTATTTGTTGATGAAGAAAATTTTACTGTTCAGTGACAGTTTATCAGACAAGGTGAGCATACATAGCCATGTTTACTACAAAATTCTGAGCAATAAAATTTTAATAGATCACAGGCTACCTATATTGAAGCATCCAGGGTTTCATTTTGCACTTTACCTGCAGTTGCTACTTGTCTCCAAAGTTTCTAGCAGATTCTTCTAGCAGGAATTAGCAGGCCATGCAGCTGGTTTGTAGTGAGCTGTCCTAAGTGCTGAAATATATGGGCCGAAATGCTAGTCAGATTGCAAAAGACTGGACTTAGAGACATTCATGATGCCATCACATTGCTTCACCTCACTCAACACAAACCTGTACATGTCCTTAACTGATTTCAAGTGGGTAGGAATCTCTTAACATTAGAATTCTAATTCTGTCATTACATGAAACTCACATGAAGAGGGGAGACATTCTGTTCTTAAACTGACCCTGAGACTTTATGGGTGCTGCCCTGGACATTACTAGGACACACAGTCTCACAGCAAATGAGGAAAAGACCATCAGGACTCAATCCTACACAAAGAACTACAATGAACTAAGGAATGCTGAGAGTGAGGGACATAAACTTTCCCAGGGAAGAGCACACCAAATGGTTATCTATCCAATATCAAATAGTCTATCCTGAAAACATACATACAGGAAACATACAAAATGAGCAGCAGCTTATATTTAGAAATATATATGTATAGACATATCCATATATGCATATAACAGCAATTAATGAAAAAAGGTCATAAATTCGAAAGAGGGAAAGGGGTATATGGGAGAGTTTGGAGAGAGGAAAGGGAGAGAGAGGAGATGTAATTATATTATAATCTCAAAAACAAAAAAATACTTAAAAAATGACCCTGGGGAAATAAAGAGACATTTTACTGTTTCACTATTAAATGTGATACTGCTTTGGGTTTTTGATTTATACATTTATATCATATTAAAATCATCCCTTTCTCTTAAAAGACAATACAGTTCCAAAAGTATGATGTTTTCCGTGAAACGTAAGTGTGCTTTGAGGATCTAGCTTATCAACTGTAAGTGCTATTTCTCTCCTTCATGCAAACTAATTATCACCCACGCTTTCAGTGAGACAAACTGCTGCCAGCTTGTAAGTGGGGCTATTAATGACAACAGCCACTTCAAGTCTGTGAGTGTGAGCACAAGGGAAATAGGATCAGAGCGCTGCTGTCCGCCATTAATTCATGCTATTAATGTTTGTCTCATTGTCGTAGTGCACAGCCTCACCCAATTCAGTTGTTCATGGGCTAAATGGTGTGTGTATTTAAAACAGAGATTCAAGAAATAGAAAATACATACATATAATAAATGGAAATAGAAAGCATGCAGATTTACCTATATTTTTTCAGATAAAACATATTTGAAAATAAAATTGTAAAGAGAGTCATAGAGGGTCGTTACATAATGATAAAGTGACCAATCCTACAAGAGGTCATAGTACTTGAACATATATATGCATTCAACACCAGGACACAAAATACACAAAGCAAATATTATATCTACAGTGAAAGACTCCAAGATAACAATGATAATAACTGAGGATCTGAATACCCTACTCTCATCACTGGACAGGCCATATAAATAAAAAATGAACAAAGGAATACTAAAATTTAGACATAAC
>CABHPH010151169.1:0-17282 GCA_902168325.1 Peromyscus nudipes | reverse complement strand
TGAGATTGGGGAAGCTGCCAGAGGAAAAATAAATGGGGGAGTCGGAGCAGGGAAGTGATGTCGGGGATGAGGGGTCGAGATGATCTCCTAGTTCATATTTACAGGGTTTACTGTACCAGATACTGTCCCAAACCCTTTAAGCTTGGTGGCTCATTTTACTCCTGCGAGGTCTGGCCTCCTGTTAACCTTTACGTAAGTGGGGAAGCTGAGGCCCAGAGAGATCAAGGAATACTTTAAAAAAAGAAAAGAAAAGAAAAGAAAAAGAATGAAAAAAAGAAAGATAAATGAAAAGCATCTGTGCCAGACTTTGAATTCTGCTAAAGTCCCAGGCTCCACAGTATGGTTTCCCATCATCAAAGTAAGAAGAAAGTGAGGTTGTAGGATCAGAGTGTAGTTTAATTTGAACAGCTGTGATAAGATGTTGGCCTGCTAAAAGTTGTGAAGTCTCGAGGTATAAGGCAGTGATAGATGTCAGCCAGGGAAGGTGGGAAACCGTGGTCTGCAAACCTGTGTCTCCAAGCTTGGCTGTGGTCTTCTCTTTAGCAGTTGGTGGGATGGGGAAGAGAGATATAAACACACACACCCCTAAGTTTGAAAATGGAATTACAGAGACTCGTAGAACTCAACGATTTGACATAGCTACCTCTTTAACAGGTGAATAATGCCCCAAGAGATGGAATGACATAAGGAAGGTAGTCGAGGATAGAAGCATTGTCCTAGCTGTACCGGCCTGTAGAAATGCTAAAGTTAATGCCACTGTACCTGGACTGGTTCCTTTCGGCTGTGATGCTAATAATGTGTGCCCCAAGTTCTGTGCACTTGCTGACACAAATACTAAACCAAAAATACTGTCACCTGACCTGGACTGGCTCCATTCAGCCTCAGGAATTGAATATTGATGACATACAGTAGTGAAATAAACCCATCTGTACCCCTGCTCGTGAGTGTTGCAGGTTCTGTGTAATGGAGGAATCAGATGTCTTTCCAGACAGACTGAGTGACAGCTGAGGCTTTTCAGCAACTCCAAGAGTGTCAATCTAAAAACAAACAATAAAACTGCCTGGTAAGGTAATTTATTTTGAGGAAACTTCAAACAAAACAAAACTCATGTTTTAAAAATTAAGGGAAAATTTTTTAATCAGTTGACAGTGTACTGTTTACAAACACTAATTCTGGTAAGTTGTGCCTAATCATATTCCCAAGAAACGATTGAAACTGGGGCCTTAAGAATCAAGTAGATCGGTTTAGCTTTTTGCTTTGTAAAATTGATTTTGCCCTTGACTCTTCTCATTCCTAAACTATAAGTACTTGTTTTTAACTTGAAAAGTCGTAAGCATTGTTTGTAAAGTACTTAGCACGGTGTCTATGACAAAGTGATTATATAGTTCAATTCATTGCTTAATAAGAGAAACACTTTAGAAATACATCCTCTGGCAATTTCTTCATTGTTCAACCATCACAGGGTATATTTACTCAGTGGTACAGCAATCACACACACCACAGACAGCCTGAAAACTAGTATCTCTGTAGGCTATAGACCTATACGTCACGTTATTGTAATTATTACTTAGATAATTGTTAATATAATGGTATTTGCACATTAGGCATATCTACACATATAAAATGTGTAGTTGAAGTACTGGGCAATATTTTCTCACTTTTATAAATATTTTCAGTGGTCTGTCAATGGCTGAAACATCTTTAGGAGTTAACATACTACACAGTAACTATTATGAGTCAAATGAAAGTGATGCATTACTGCCCCTTGCATACAGCCACTTTGCAGCATCCAGGCTTAGGTTTCACTAGAAAAAAGGCCAATGATTAACTTCTTTAACAGCAATTAAAGGTAGAAAACATTTGTGCACTTCTAAACTATCAGCCCATTATTTCAAAGGGAACGAAAGTTTTAGATGGCTGTATAGCCCACAGACCGTGATCTTCCTGCCTTGTCTTATAAACCTTGTGCTCTTTGAGATCACTTAGTTTTCACGCTTGTGTTTCCAGAATATTTGGCAGCTCAGGGTCTACACAGCTGACTTCGTACTCTTTTGCAGATGCACGGGCATGGAGGTTATGACTCTGATTTTAGTGATGATGAGCAAGGTGGAGAATCCAGCAAGAAGAAGAAGAAGTAAGTCTTTATTGGTCCATAGTTCACATTATTTCTAGATTGGCATGAGGTATAAGTAAATAATATTGAAAGGTTTAGGATTGAGTTTGCATATGGAAACAACTGCTGTAGCAAGTGAGGTTTTATTCATTACACTAATAAATGGATTTAAATTTGGAGATAGTTGTTGGAAAAATGAAGTTTTGTTGGGAAGGGGTTTATTGAAAGGGATGGTGGGAAAAGGAAAGAGTTCTTTATTGTTTTGTTTTGCTTTCATTTGTTAAGACTGTGTGTCTGCAAATGTCACAGCTCAGAGGGGGTTTAGTTGCTAGTGCTTGCTTTTCAAGTGAGGTCCGTGTGGAGGATGAATTGTAATTCAGAACACTTGTGATGTTTACTTGAATGAGCAGGTCAGTGGAGGGAACTCATGGGAAGTTTTATTGAGTTGGGGGACCAAGATCCTCTAGCACAAAAGCCTGGGTGTCACAAGGAGGACAACACAATTTTGTTGTCTTTTCCATTTTCTGAGACAGGGTTTTATTATGTAGTTGAAGCTGGCCTGGAATTCCCAATATGGCCCAGGCTCTCCTATACTCATAATCTTGTCCTATCTTCTCAAGTGCTGGTAGGTAGCCTACGTGTGAGTTGCCATGTCCAGCTGAAGGCTACATCCTCACCAAGATGCTGTGTTTAGAGGCATTGTTCTTAGCTTTCAGTGCTTAGAAACTCCCTATGTACTGACATCAGAGTGCTTGATTTGTATTAATGGAACTCAGAGAAATTGGTTTATTATTCCACAGTAAGACTGATATGTCAGGTTTGCTAACTAGGACTGAGCATTTTATGAGATCATCATCTTCATGAATAACAAAAAGAACAATAATAATTATAAAATATTATAATAATATAAGTTCTCTAGATTTTCGTTAAGAAACATTACTTTCGGGCTGGAGAGATGGCTCAGCGGTTAAGAGCACTGCTTGTTATTCCAGAGGTCCTGAGTTCAGTTCCCAGCAACCACATGGTGGCTCACAACCATCTGTAATGAGATCTTTTGCCCTCTTCTGGTCTGCAGGTGTACATGCAGTAGAGCACTGTATACATAATAAATAAACAAACAAACAAATAAATAAAACTATACACATAAAATATTTAAAAAAAAAAAAAGCTGGGCAGTGGTGGCACACGCCTTTAATCCCAGCACTTGGGAGACAGAAGCAGGTGGATCTCTGTGAGTTCGAGGCCAGCCTGGGCTACAGAGTGAGTTCCTGGAAAGGTGCAAAGCTACACAGAGAAATCCTGTCTTGAAAAACCAAAAAAAAAAAAAAAAAAAAAAAAAAAACAAAACCAACCAAACAAACAAAAAACATTACTTTCTGGTCTGAGGATGTAATTAAGTTGGTAGAATGCTTGCCTAGGGTACATGAAGTCCCAGGTACAGTCCCTAAGAATAGAATTTGAGCAAATTTAGTTTGGTGCTTATGGTCTAGGGTTCTGTTTATCTATATCGATAAGGCTCATTATTTGTGGTCAGTGTCCTATATAGTCAGCCTTTCTTTTACATGTTTCTTTAATTGTTAGATCTTCATTATTACTACTTAACAGATAAATAAGATTAGGGTGGTAAATGATTGAGTCATGAACTGAACTAGGACCTTCTTAGAAGCAGCCATTTTGTTTTGTCTTTTCCATTTTATAAGTATTAAATAGAATTATGGTGCAAAATGTCAGTGAATCTTTTAAAGTTAAGTCTTTAATTCTTTGAACTGATGTGTTAAGTTACTTTTCTTGTTGTGAACCAGTGCCTGAGAAGAAGCAACTCTAAGGTTGGTTTTGGCTCAGGATTTAAGAAAGGGTAGTCAGGGGAGACACCTGGATATAGGAGCAGGAAGGGGTACAGTCAGGGAAACATCTGGAGACATCTGGAGACGGCAGCATGAAGGGGTACAGTCAGGGAAACACCTGGAGACGGCAGCATGAAGGGGTACAGTCAGGGGAAACATCTGGAGATGGTAGCATGAAGGGATACAGTCAGGGAAACATCTGGAGATGGTAGCATGACGGGATACAGTCAGGGGAAACATCTGGAGACAGGATCAGGAAGGGGTATAGTCAGGGAAACACCTAGAGACAGGAGCATGAAGGGGTACAGTCAGGGAACATCTGGAGACAGGAGCATGAAGAGGTACAGTCAGGGGAAACATCTGGAGACAGGAGCAGGAAGGGGTACAGTCAGGGGAAACAGGAGCATGAAGGGGTACAGTCAGGGAAACATCTGGAGACAGGAGCATGAAGAATCTGGACACGTTGTGCCAACAGCGGTAATGGAGTAAGGCCCAGGTTATGAAACCACAGTCCATCTGCAGTGATCCACTTCCTGCAGCAAGGCCCCACCTTGCTAAAATAGCACGGCCAGCTGGGGACCAGTGTTCAGTTGTAGTTATAGGAACCTTTTTGCCTTAAAATGCCACAGCTGTGGTGCAGGTCACTGGTGGAATGCTTGCTGAGCAATCATAAACATGTGAAAAGTTAGTCTGTATCCTTCAAGAAAAATGAACTGTTTTAATAATTTTTCTTCTTAATACACCAGGACAGTCGAAGATGAGTTGCTGCTTACAAAACCATTTCAAAAAGAAAAACATGGAAAGGTGGTCCATAAGCAAGTCGCCGCGGACCTGCTGGACAGGTGTGGTGTTTTGGTGTTAGAACGTTCCTTGGCTTAAGCTGTTTTATAATCTTGGGACAAGCGGATTTCATTATGTTAATGAAGTATGGATATTTGAATTTTCTTAAACTTTTTTAACAGGGAAGAAGCAAGAAATAGAAGGTTTCATCTCATAGCTATGGATGCTGTATCCTTTTCATAGTCCTGTTTTTGTAAGTGATAGAATATTTCAAGTCTGCTTGCTAACCTGTTGTGGTTTTAATTTTTAAAAATGAAAATCTTGTCAAGTCAGATAGACCAGTTTTATATTTACAGGTTAGTAATCATTGCTATAGATATTTACTATTTATTTTCAGGTATAATTCTCTGTTGCTAATATATAGGGAAAATTTAGAGTAAAACATTGAAAAATACTAGTTTTGTTCTATAAACAGACTTAAAAAATCCACGAACTTACAGATGTTCCAGCCTGTTCTTGTCAGGCTTTCCAAATTTCCCTTTTCTGGTCTTGTCTTCTGTAGTATCATTTTAATTTATTCCCTCCTCACCTGGTTCTTGACTATTTTAAATTTTCCGCAGAACTTCTGTTTTAAATTAAACTGCCTGCGTGCCATCCCTAGCCTGCTGTCACCCTGCTCCTCAGGTGTGACTGGAGACTGAGCTGAGTCGGTCAGATTGGCTCACGGCACTGCTACTCCGCCATCACACTGCTGCGGGACATGAGAGAGCAGGAGAGGCCAGGCAAGACCTGAGGGGTGCGAGTGTCTGCTCCCAGGCCAGGACTGAGGACAGGAAGCCTCACACTAGAGTCACGACCTGAGGGGTGCAAGTGTCTGCTCCCAGGCCAGGACTGAGGACAGGAAGCCTCACACTAGAGTCACGACCTGAGGGGTGCAAGTGTCTGCTCCCAGGTCAGGACTGAGGACAGGAAGCCTCACACTAGAGTCACATCACTCACTTCTGTGTCATTTCTTCAAGTTGTTGTGTCCTAGGTCTTTTTTTTAATCTCTTACTTCCTAACCCATTGGAAGCTTGGATTCACTTCCAGATGGGGCTTAATCTCACATAAACATTTAAACATACGGTCTACCATCTCCAACACCTCATTGAAGGTGTTAGGGCACCCAGCGAGAATGAAAGTATAGGTGCTATTTTTCTGGCGTGGATGTTGTTTTTTGTTTTTGTTTTGTTTTTTTTCTTGGTTGTTTAGCTACAGTGGAGTAGTTATGTTAAAAATTAGTGGTCTTGCTGGGTGTGATGGCGCTCACCTTCAGTCCCAGCATTCAGGAGGCAGAGGCAGGCAAATCTCTGGATTTGAGGCCAGCATGGTCTATATAGCAAGCTCCAAGCCACCCAGGGCTGCATAGTGGGATCCTGTCTCAAAACAAAACAGTCAATGATCTTCCTGGAATGACTCTTGACCTTTTAAAGGTGAGATAGGGCAGGCTGTTAGGAAAATCAGGCTGGCGGTGAGGAAGATCAGGTTGTTGTTAGGGAGAGCAGGCTGTTAGTGAGGAAGAACAGGTTGTTAGGGAGATCAGGCTGTTGGTGAAGGAGAACAGGTTGTTGTTAGGGAGAGCAGGCTGTTGGTGGGAGAGAGCAGGCTGTTGGTGAGGGAGGGCAGGCTGTTAGTGAGAGCAAGCTGTTGGTGAGAGAGAGCAGGTTGTTAGGGAGAGCAGGCTGTTGGTGAGGGAGATCAGGCTGTTGGTGAGGGGGAGCAGGCTGTTAGGGAGATCAGGCTGTTGGTGAGGGGGAGCAGGCTGTTAGGGAGATCAGGCTGTTGGTAAGGGGGAGCAGGCTGTTGGTGAGGGGGAGCAGGTTGTTAGGGAGATCAGGCTGTTGGTGAGGGAGAGCAGGCTGTTGTTGTAATTGTTTCAGTCTGTGCCTATTAGAGTTTTCAAGTTGCTAGCCTCATCTCCAAGTGTGGGATAGATGAGGCAAAAAGAAAACTTAGGGAATGTAGTTCAACATAAGGACAATCCCTGGTGTTCCTGTCAGTCACCACCTTTCACAAGCTTGTATTTGTATTTATATATAATGCCCAAAATTGGAGTTGTTAGTGTAAGGAATCGGGAGGAGAACGCCTTGGAAGCTAAGCTCCACTGACATGTTTTGCTCAGTGTTATGTTGACCACAGCCCTGCCTGTTGCCTCTGACTGCTTTATGTTATACTAGCAGAGCTGAGCAGTGACAGCAGAGACATGAGATTGCAAAGCCTGCAAAATTGGTCACCTAGGGAAAAAATTAGCTGCTCTAATAGATGCCCATTTAGTGGTAGTTGAAGAATTTGAACCCAGGCCTTGAGGTATTTGGGCTTCCCCCCTCAATTTCATGATCTGATTGACTATTCTATTAGAATACATTATGATCAGTGAAATCACTGTGTCTTTAAGGATGTGATCACAGAAGTTGAGACGGCTCAGTTTGCACATGCTTGAGTGTGGAGAGTGTTGCCAAGGTTTTAAAATAAACATTAGATGTTCATAAATCTTGTTATAGTGCATGGAAAATAAAATGACTTTGTGGATTCTTTGAATATTAAAGTTTAAAAAAAAAACTGACCATGATTGATTTATTCCGTTTTCTTTTCTTCTTGAGACACTGTCTCACTCTGTGGCCCAGGCCGGCCAGGAGCTCTTGCTGCTCCTCCTGCCTCAGCCTCCTGAATGCTGGCATTATAGGTGTCAGCCACCATGTCTGCCCTTCTGATTTCTTGTTTGCTTTTGAAACCTCAATGTTGGTGGCACTTAATTTTATGAACATTACATCCTATTTTATATTCTTTATAATTATTTATTACATTGTGTAATACATTTTTCCTTGTAATTTAGAAGCCACAATTTCTATATTTGTAATATTATTAGACTGGATGAGAAAATGAGGTTGTGTGCAGTCTAGAAACAGAACAGAAAACTTCCTCTTCCCCCTGATGGTTGTACACTTTTATCACAAGAATAATGTATGCATGAAGATTCCAAACATTACAAGTAATACATACTTGAAATGTTTTCAAGCAGAAAGTAAAAGTCTACCATACACTTGTCTGTCTTGATTTAAAAATGGTAGACAGACTCATACCTTACTTTCTTTTCATTTAGTAATATATTGAAGGAACAACTCTTGAATAGTTATAAAAATCCTTAATGTTTTGCATTTCAGTATCAAAGGCACACAAAATTTGTAAATGACTATATTTTGTACTATGGTGGCAAAAGGGAGGACTTTAAGCGCCTGGGGTAAGTATTGTGAAGTTTACATGGGATGTAGGGCAAGTATGGATGGTTTTCTAGGCCCTCTGTTACATCTTCCTTGGCAGCAGGCTTCAGGTAGCTTCCTCACTGTTGAGCCGGGTATGATTCGGGAAATAACAGTATGTGTGAGAAATACCCTTGTGTCTTGTTGACGAAGATCTTTGAAACAATGACATGTTTAAACTGTAGTATCCAGGATTGCTTTTGCAAAAATAAGGCAATGTCCAATAGACTCTCCAAACACTATAGGCTATTGCTGTTGCTCTTGGTTGAAGATAAGTCCCTACTGCTGAAGACACCAGATACTTAGGACACGTCATCCAGAAAAGGAACTGAAAGCTTCCTTCCTAAGCCTCACTTTCATGGTAGCAGAAGGAGCCATGCAAGTTTCCAAAGGAGGGAAGCAACCAATAATTATATACATTCGCGTGTGTGCGTGCATAACAGTTGAAAAAGTGGCCATGAATTTGAATGAGAGCAGTGGAGAGGGTATGTGAGAGGGGCTGGAGGGAGGAAAGGGAAGGATAGAAGTGATGTAATTATACTTATAATCTCAAAAAGTAAAAACATTATTAATAAAGTAAGGCAAACAAGAAACTTCACTCTGGAATTTCCCACACATGAAAATTCTTCCTGTGTTCAGGCTCTTGGTCTTGCATGGATTTCCCTCTGTTTAATTTCTGAGTAGGTAGGGCCCTAAAGACTTTAGCACACTGTCTTAGCGATGCCAATTTTATCTCCCCTGTCCACTGAGCCCATACTGCTCAAATGTTTATTCTGCTTCCAAACTGAGCATCTTTATTTCTCCTCCTCCTTTACTGGTCTTCCCAGGAAGCTACTGAAATGATGTAACATTACATATTATTGAGGGTTACTTACATGGATCTATTCTGAAACTTTTTTCATTCTCATTTTCTCACTTAGAGTCCATTCGGCTTTCTCACCCTTGCTTTGGCAACATAGCAGCATTCGTATAATTAGACCACCTTAGAAGTGAATGGATTTGTTTCTCTACTGAACTGGCTCCTTTCTTGCACTTTTCCCAAAATAGCTTCTGAAAATATTGAAATTGTTGTTTTAAATAAAAATTTCCAATTAGAACTGTACTTTTTATTTATATTTTATTCAAGGTTTCAAAATTTTCAGCACTGTTTAACCTAAATCTGACTAATTTATTTTTATACTCAATTAAAATTTGTATTTTCTAGGGAGAATGATAAGACAGACCTGGATGTTATACGAGAAAACCATAGGTTCCTATGGAATGAGGGGGATGAAGAAGACATGACTTGGTAACTTTATTACATTTTATTCATTTTGTGTGTATATGGAGGTGGAGGTTAAAGGACAACTTGAAAGAGTTGGTTCTCTTCGTTCTCTGTGGGTCCCAGAGTTCAACTCAGGTCATCAGCGTTGGTGGCAGGACACTGCGCTGGTTGAACTGTCTTGCCAGTCTGGTGGCTTGGAAATTTCAGCCATTAGCCTCTGATGAAGCAGATGTTTTAGTCTTGTCTCTCTTACTCTGTTTTCTCTTTTATTATCATTTATTAAAGATATTATTTTTATTTATATGTGTGAGTATGTGTCAGTGTGTGTATATGCCACATGTGTGTGGGAACCCATGGAGGCCAGAAGAGGGCATCAGATTCCTTGGATCTGGAATTACAGGTGGTTGTGAGCCACCCAGCATGGGTGCTGGGAACTGAACTGAGGTCTCCTGAAGAACAGACAGCACATGTTCTCAGTCACTGAGGCACCCTCCAGGACTGGTCACTGTTGTCTTATCCATGGCATTCAGCTCTTTATAGGACAGCTTCTGAATCAAGGGTAGAACTTATATTTAGGACTCTTGATTCTGGTTTGCTTCCGTGGCTAATCTTAGGCAATTTTAATTAGCTTCTAATTGTTTGACCTCATCTTCAGACATAATTATTCTATTGTTTGTTGTCTTATAATTAGCTATTGTATGTTTCTTATAAAATCTTTTGAATATTTTGGGAAAAAGAATCATGAAAGTGGTTTTCAAAGTCCAGACATCACAAAGGGTAATAAATGAAGAGTAAATCTATTTCTCATTTCTCTAAGTCCATCGGTTTCTGAGAGAGCCGCCATTAACAGTTCATCTCCAGATAGTCAGCACATCTGTCTTTATTAGGCCTCTTTTTTTTGTTTTGTTTTGTTTTGTTTTTCGAGACAGGATTTCTCTGTGTAGCTTTGCGCCTTTCCTGGAACTCACTTGGTAGCCCAGGCTGGCCTCGAACTCACAGAGATCCGCCTGGCTCTGCCTCCCGAGTTTTGAGATTAAAGGCGTGCGCCACCAACGCCCGGCATATTAGGCCTCTTTTAACATTAATATTTACATCATATATGTTACCTATTTGATATCGCTTCAAAGTAGCAAACTGTAGTTGAATTTTTAAATGTATAATGCATACTCTTTATGGATTTAGGGAGAAGAGACTTGCAAAGAAATACTATGATAAATTATTCAAGGAATACTGCATAGCCGATCTCAGTAGATACAAAGAAAATAAGGTATGCCCTATGAATATTTATAGCTGGAGCTCTAAATGTTCAAGTAGAGCATTAATTTTTATTAACCACCATGACCCACATTATTCTTTCATGGCACTGATTTGAATCTTTTTTCTTGCACTTTACAACATCATTTTGACTGCTTAACTTCTGCGGTCATGGGGCTTACAAAGGGTCTATGGAATTTATGAAGGACGGGGTGCTTTTTGTTTGTGAGATCAGCCATAAAAAGTCTAAACTTACACACAGCTAGCAGCTGGTCCATCCGGGCTCTCATCTTGAGCCTCTAGTGACTGAGCACTGCAGAATGGTGTCTCATTTCACAGATCATGCTTGAAATTAATGGTTTTGATTGATTGCCAATTATGGAGTGGCAGATGTACTTTCGTTACATAAATATTTCTAGTTTGGTAAAATTAACTTTCAGTCGGTGCTAATTAGTAGTTGCAGATTCCCATTCCTGCTTTACATCTTTAGTTAATATTAAAGCTATTTTTATTCCTAGCTCAACTTCCATAGGAACTAGAAATGGTAATCCAGGAGCGGATGGTCTCAGTTGGAAATGTGAAAAGAAGGAATGCGTGTATGGGTAGTGCATATTTCTGTTCTACTAAGAAAACAATCTTTTTATAAACAGCTATCTTAAAAGAAATGCTAAGGATTTCTTTTTCATTTAGCTTGGTCTCTTTAGTGTTTTTAGTTTGTGAGTTGTTTTCTAGGTCTGTACAGACAGTAGCAATAATTACTTTGCATAATCCTGTGAATCTGTGTGGTTGCTGGAGCCCAGAGGTTTCTCACTTTCTTGCAAATTAGTTGTGGATGCTGTTGCGTAGCTCTTGAGCTCTCAGCGGCTGTGATTAAATGAGTACTTAATAAGTATATTTGTTAAATAGATTAATGAACGAAAGAAAAGGTTTGGGAAACTCTTGCTAGTAACATGTGTGCCGTGCCTGTGGAGGCCAGAAGATGTCAGATCCCCTGAATGGGAGTTACAAGCGGTTATGAGCCACCACATGGGTACTGGGAGTTGAACCCGGTTCTCTGTAATAGCATCCAGTGCTCTTAAGCACTGAGCCATCTCTCAAGCCCCTGGATTCTTTTTAGTACAATGATCCTACAGGGTTATGAACATATTGAAGTACTGTCCTTTGCCATAACCACAGCCCCTTTTCTTGAAGGTGTCATGTACCATGGCATGTGATAACGAATGTAGGTGTTTTCCTGCCTTGACACCTGTAACTTTTAGGGTATTTTAAAAGTTGTTTTAAATCACAGAGGTTGGTAATTGTTCAGAGGTATTTTCAAATTCCTGTAAAAAGAAAAAAAGCCGTCACACTGAGAATTAGTTTTATTTTTCAGGCTGAAAATGTCATCATCCTTGGCTTTATGTTAGAGATGTGAATATGTATGTAATTTCAATTTTGTACTTCCATTTATTTTCATACCAGTTTGGATTCAGGTGGCGAATAGAAAAAGAAGTAATTTCAGGAAAAGGTAACTTTCATTTTTTCTCAAATTACTTTTTAATAGAACACAGCTTATTTTGTCATGTAGAATTGAAATAATTGTGTGAGATTTTTCCTGTCATAGACAAAAAAATTATTATCTATAAAGATAAAATTAGGGAAATGTATTTCTGATAAATTCATTATTAGCAAAGATGAGAATTTAATACTTTCATGACTTTTCCTTTAGAATTTGATGTTTAGAATATTTGAGGATATGTAGAAAATGTTATGAGAATTCAAGATTTAATAACAAGTGAGTGCTTGATTACCAATTATTAAGATAAAATATTGGTAGTACTCTACTCAAAAAAAAAATCAACATTTTAAAAGTAGAAATTAAATATCACATGTGAGCCCAATAGAAGTTTTGTACAGACTAGTTGTAGGTTGAGCCCAAATATTAAGTCTAATATCAAACGATCAAGCATTCAGGGCAGTCAAGAGCACTGTTGTCCCAGGGGATCCAAAACCCTCTTCTGATCTCTTCAGGCACCGGGCATGCCTGGGGTGCACTTTTATAAATGACAGGGATGTTTTCTCTAGAAGAAGGAGAAACAATGAATTGAGAGCAGCTCAATTAGTGGTAAGTGGGTAAAGACACTGGCTACTCCAGACTAGTCAGTCCAGTTCAGTCCCTGAAACCTAGGGTGGAAGGAGAGAATGGACTCAACTGGGTGTCCTCTGACCTCCACGTGCACACCACGCGCACACACACAACTAAATAAACATTTAAAAATAAGGCAGTGTAAGTTTTCTTAACGTCACATTTTATCTTGTATTTTTACCTAAAATTATGAGAGATCCTGAAATGTCTTTCACTAATAAAAATGTTAATTTTGTCACATAGAATTTTTAGGAGAACATATAAAACTGCCTTTGATGGGCAGTTGATGGCCTTCTCTAAGTTCCTAAGTGAATGTAGGACTGGTTGGGATGGATAGCCAGCTGTTGCTGTTAAGATAGAATGTTGTGGTTGCTGTTTAACAGTCATTACTAAACATACTAAACGTGCACGTTTAATTAGCTCTTCATTTGGAACAAATTTTAAAGTCATCCTGTGACTTCTTCCATATGCCATTGCATGGCATGTACACACATGTGCACACACACTAAATAAATAAATAAATGCAAAAATGAGTTTTAAGTTCCTCCTCTTCTGCTACATAGTAAGTCTGAGGTTAGTCTGGGCTACATGCAATGGATCCTGTTTCAGAAGACTGAGTTTTGAATTAGCCTTTTGGATGCTAATGTTATAGATTCATTTTGGCATTCTTCTGCATTTTATGAAAAGGATTTTGTGGTTTCTATTTGTTACTCTTATTGTAAATTATTGTGGTGGAAATTGTTCTTTGTATAAATCTGCCAAAATAGATAATTTTGAGTTGTCCCTTCATCTCTAAATCATCAGTTTTTGTCCTGGTTTAGAAGTTTTTAATATATATAGAGCAGTGAGATGGTAAAATTTAGAATATCAGGTTTAAGTTTTTAAAATGCTTTTTATTAACATTTTTGCTGGAACTTTAAGTAAATGATATAATAATGCTTGAAAACATTAATTTTAATATTTCAATTAAAGACTGTCAGGACTCACATCTAAGAACATATATTTTGAGGAGATGATTTCTCCTTTCAAGGTTTTAGTGAGTACACTTAATGTTTTCACTTTCCACAGTGTAAGATTCTCTAATATGGACTCACTAAAATTCTACTTAAATAAACAGTTTATCATCAGGAATTCCGTGACTGTTATTTTTTAAGAGTTCAGCTTTTTAGCCAGGACTGGTGGCACAGTCTGGTGGTCCCAATTACCATTGGGGCTTGAGACAGGATATCTTTAAGTTCAGTTTTGACGTATAGAACAAGTTCTAGGCCAGCCTAGGCGATGTAGCAAGCACGCAAGCAAGGAAAAAAAAAGAGAGCTGGGCTGTGGCTTCGTGGTAAAGCAGATGCTTACATGCAGAAGACCCTGGATCCAGCTCCCATTGCCAAAGGAAAAAACAAATCGTCTTTTTTATTTCATACTTAGATATATGATGCTATAGTTATTATGGTCAATTATTTTTAATAATGAGCTTGTGTTACAACTTCTTATATATTTTTTAAATATTTATTTTGCATTCTACTATTATATGTACTATTATTTATTGTACAGTTTTTAAAAGAAAGTTTTAGAGGTGGTAGGTTTATAGGCAAATCACGTCATGTGTCATGCTGATAATCCTTTCCCTCTTGCAGGTCAGTTTTGCTGTGGGAATAAATGTTGTGATGAAAAAGAAGGCTTGAAGAGCTGGGAAGTGAACTTCGGTTACGTTGAGCACGGTGAAAAGAGAAACGCACTTGTTAAATTAAGTAAGTGGAGCTCAGTGGAGAGACGGTTGATTCCTCCAAGTTCTTCTTTAATTTAGAATTGGAAAATGTATAGACTATTTACAGTTCAGTTTTAAAAGAGTCAGTGCATTTTCCTGAAAGTATTCCTTTTCTCTGGAGTTTCGCCAAACCTCAAAGAAATTTTGAGCCTAAAATTTTTAGCATTATGGTAGCACTTTGATAAAACAATTCGAATGTCAGATTGCCAGCTGATAACCTGTAGAGTGAAGATCTCACAGGCTTGAGATGATGTGTCACTAGATGATGTGTCTGACAGTGTCAGAAAAGATGATGTGAACCTTATGGATGGATGAATGTGTAGCTGTAATGTGGCATTAACAGTAAATAAATTTGCTCTTTGACAGTGAGTGAAAATTTTAGGAAAGAATCCTTTAAAAAGGGGTTTAGTTTAACATATATTGATTTTACTTAATAATAGGTTTCACTATGACATTTTCATGCCTGTATGTAATAATACATTTTATCATACTCAAACCATTCACTCTCTTATTCCCTCACATGCCAGCTGACCCCTTTCTTCTTCATGAGTCCTCCTATTTCATGGGTTTTTTGTTTTTGTTTTGTTTTGTTTTTTGTTGACCCAGTGAGTGTAATTAAGGTTACTTCCAGAGCATGGTGGGGGTTATTGACAGGAGCATGGGCCACACTTAGCAGTGGCTGTACCACTGAAGAAGTCTTCAGGAAGGTACAGGGCCTCATGAGTCTCCTCTACCCCACAATGATGGAATGTTCATTTATCTAATCCTGTGCAAGTTTTATTCAAGTAATCACACTGCAGAGAGCTCAAGAGTGTAGTAGCCACGTCGTGCTCAGAGGACAGCGTGACAACATGCCATGCAACCTCTGGCTCTTATGTTTTTTTTTTTTTTTTTTTTTCCTGCTTTCTTGTTGGAGATGTTCCCTGAGTCTTGGGGTAATATAGGTGTCCTATTAGAGCTGAGCATCAATAGCCAGTTATCCTGAGCACTTTGGCCAGTTGTGAGTGTCTGCAGTCACTGTCTCCCGCTGCACAAAGTTGACCACAGCACCTTCTATTATTGTTATTATATGCATATTATTACATCATGTTATTATATTAGGAGTATCTTTGATGTTAGATACTGCTTCTGCCTATGAGACACAATGGATGACACTTTTTCTAAAGTCCCTTTAAAACCGTGTTCTCCAGACACAACAGGGCTGATACACATATGAACTCACAGAGACTAGGACAGCGACCACAAGACCCGCACAAGTTCAAACCAGACAGAATCCCAGCAGCAATAAGGGGAAGTGGGTACAAGGTGCTAACCCTAACCGAGAAGCTGTTTGTACTTGAGAGCCGAATCTAGGGAGGGGGGCACTTCAGCTGGCAGGTGGTCCCTCACCTGTTCTGCTGACTGGTGTGGACTATACCTGAGCAGTGGAAGTCTGCCGGAGTTGGGGGCAGGGGCCCGGCGTGGGCCAGAAGGGGAGGTGGGCGCTATTTGTAATTGATAGCTGCTGGGAAAGGGGAAAATCCGTTTTCTTCAGTGAGTCATCCTTTTTTTCTAAAGAGAAAGAATATGAAGTGGGGTGTCTGGGGAGGGGTATCTGGGAGGAATTGAAGGAGGGAAAGAATAGGACCAAAATACATTGTATGAAAATTTTTTTTTTTTGGTTTTTCGAGACAGGATTTCTCTGTGTAGCTTTGCACCTTTCCTGGAACTCACTTGGTAGCCCAGGCTGGCCTTGAACTCACAGAGATCCTCCTGGCTCTGCTTCCCGAGTGCTGGGATTAAAGGCGTGCGCCACCACCGCCTGGCGAAAAAATTTAAAAACAAAGTATTGTTAAAATGTTTTCAATCCTCAAACATTTTAATGTAATTTTTATGTGTAATGTTAGATTATTTTCTTCATATTATTTCCTGTATATAGTAAGGGGTATACAGATCATGATAAATTATAACTAAAATTGAGTAACAATGTAGTTACACAGATTCAGAAGCTCAGTGATATTTTTTTTTCTTTTTTAGGATTATGCCAAGAATGTTCCTTTAAATTAAATTTTCATCACAGGTAATTTTTGGTTTTAAAATACTATGTTTAATGTTTAGTAACTTAGACCATACTCATTTTATTGTACTGTCTAAATCTCAGTTTCGAAAGTGGATTTCATTTATTGTTTAGAAGATAGAACATTATTGTGTGATCCGTGGAATTGGACATTCACTCTGCCCTGATCTAGCCAAGCAGTTTTATATGTGAATGTCTATGTGGGGCAATAGATGCCCTTTAGGAGAGTTGTTAGTTTGGAGCCAGTGGCCAGACACTGTGATATTCTTAGAAATGAAGTTATAAAGCAGACTATACAGAATGGTTCTTAGGACTGTTAAAGTGCATGCGTGCATGTGCGCATGTGTGTATTCTGAAGCCAGAAGAGGACATTGAGTGTTGTACTCTCTGACTTCCTCAGCATTACTCATTTAAGACAAGGTCTCTCCCTGAGACTGGAGATTGCCGTTTTTGAGTAGTCTGTCTGGCAAGTGGCCATCCTCCTGTCTCTGGTCTCAACCTTCCTACCCCTAAGCACCAAGATTATGGATAAGCATGGCCACACTTGATGTTTACATGAGTTCTTGGGATTCAAATTCAAATCCTCAGGTTTGCACTGCAGACTCTCTTACTGAACCATTTCTCCAGTCCCTCTTGTTACTTTTAAATGGAGTCTCTTGAGGATACAAATGACATTGGTAAAATCAGGCTCCTACTAAGTCACCTGGAGTTGTCTGCAGTGTTGAGTGAGTTAGGAGTAGCACGGGCCTGTACCGTGCAGTACATAGGAGATCATTGGCCTTGGTTTT